>JAPPVO010000059.1:140616673-140894224 GCA_030407325.1 Camellia japonica | reverse complement strand
AAGCTTCTCAAAGAAGCTTAAGCAAAAGGGTCAAGCTTCTTGGAGAAGCTAGAGCAAAAGGATCAAGCTTCCTCAAGAAGCTAGAGCAAAAGGATCAAGCTTCCTCAAGAAGCTAAAACAAAGGGTTCAAGCTTCTTGGAGAAGTTAGAGCAAAAGGTTCAAGCTTCCTCAAGAAGCTAAAACAAAGGTTCAAAAGGTTCAAGCTTCCTCAAGAAGCTAAAACCGAAGGTTCAGCCAGCAAAAAAAAAAAAAAAAAAAAAAAATTCACATACATGCTTCAAACAAAGGAACCAAGACCTTCTTGATTGTAAACAAATTACATCTAATGATGTCAGTGGCATGATGAAATTGCAAAAACATGAATAGAAGATTGACTTGTATCACTTGAGAGGGTCCAAAGGACCAATACAAGATATAAAAATAATTTGTTAGTAACCAACTCTAAAAATAACATTAAACTCCCTCCTTATGTACCAAATTTGGGTCAGCCAAGTTAAAAATGAAAAACTAAGAAGCACGGACACTTCTAAGAAGGTGACGTATCCGTGTCGTGTCGTGTCGTGTCGTGTCCGTGTCAGACACCGATACTCTTTGGACATTTCCCCAACACGTGTCCGACACTCTTCAAAAAATGTCATATTTTTAATTTTTTTTTAAAAACCTGGACACTCTTTGGACACTTGGAGGACACACGTGTCTGTCACTTAAACACACGTGTCTATTGATTAAACACAAGTGAAACTAATTATAAATTTGAACAAAACAACTTAAGATACAATACTAAAACAAAAACCATATAAATTTATAGGAATTAGTGTCATATTGCATTTTTTATTATCTTTGAATGATATATTCATGTATATAACATATAATAAATATATAAAATTATCTATTTCATATGTGTCCAGCACGTGTCGTGTCTTGTATTTTTTTGAAAATTGATGTGTCGATGTGTCCGTATCGTATTCGTGTCATGTCGCATGTCCGTATCCGTGCTTCTTAGATGAAAAATATACCATTTTTTAAAAATAGCAAAAGAGAAAAGTCCCTCTACTAGCATTAATAGATGTTAAACCAACCATGAGTCAAGTGTATATTCAATCAAAACACAACCTGATTAATACTTATATAAAGCACTTAGAAGAGGTAGAATTCATGCAGTGAAGGGCATCTTACAGGAGTTTCACCCTTCTGGACAGGTGGTTCATATTCAGGATCACCTTTCTCAGCAAAATTACTCACAAAATGCGCCATTCCTTTGACATGAAAAATGGGAATTAACACAGTGTAACAGCCAGAATGAATAAATAATGTCAAGTGGATAATATTCAATCCTGAAGGTTCCCAAAGACCTGTATACTGTGGGCATTTTCTCTTTTCAGGAGGTGGTTTAAATTCCAGAGGAGGTCGGGGCTCAAAAAGCTTCAAAAGATTGTTTGTTAAACCAGTGGGATGACTTTGCCCAATCTGCATCCAAAAGAAATAACTTTAATTTAATACAACAATAAGTTGACCAAATAATAAACAAATAATGATTGAACATAATATAGAGTCTAAATAACTACTCTAGTTCTATAATCAATCACACGACATGACTTTACAGGCAATTTCCAAGTAGAGAAAGATAGAAGAACAGACATAAAGCTTTAACGGTCATCTCCATCATTTACTCAAATTTTCAATCGAACGATTCATTTGATATGACATGATCCAATGGACAAACTCAAATTAAAGCATAAATTTGAGTAAAAGCTTGCAGAATTGTATTTTTTATTTTATTTTATGTTTTTAAGCTATAAATTGGTCTTGAAAACTTTGAGTAAACATTTGACCCTCTCTTGATTCGGATAAAATTGGATAAAACCTATGAAGCATGGGTACTCCAAAAATATTGCCGTACAAGTACCGGATACTTACTGGGTACCGGAACGCATACTGGTACGGTTGCATGCGTACCAGGTACGCCAAATACGTACTGGTTACGTTTTATAGAGTCTAGAGAAGTTGGGTATGCCATGAGTACGCGGTGGGTACTCCATGGATACGGGGTTGGGTACAGCGGGGCAAAACAAAATTTTAAAAAAATTTCAAGGGCTTCGAAGCAATTATTTTTTGTACATTTTGAAAAACTTAACAATTTTAGGGTGTTTTGTAATAATAAAGAAGACAAACAAATTAGGTTTACAAATATCTTTGTATTTGTTCCTTTTCTTCGTAGTATGATCATGGCGGTTCTTGATCTTGACTCTCATTGGAAGAAAGGCGTTGGCAACTCAACTCTCGATCGACGACAACGGCGCATGTCGGCAACGGAGCTCGAATGTTCCGGTGAGTTCATCTTCTTCGCTTCTTCCTCTTCTCTTTCGATTATTCTCATCTTCTCCTTCGATTCTTCCTCTTCTTCTTCGAATTTTTTTTTCCTTCAAATTGTTGTTCCTCCTATTGTATTTGATCTCCTTTCTTTGATTCTCCTTTTTCTTCGTTTCTCCTTTGATGATTCTTCTTTTGCGATATGTTTTTTTGTTTTAACATTTTTTGTTTTATTGTGGTAGTAGACAATTAGAATTATATAAAATAAAAATCTTAAAATCTAAGACAAATTATTGTGTTAATGGAAGATGTGTTATTGTGTTAGTGAAAGTTGATGTTTTAAGTTTCCTACCTAGGAAATGGTTTATTATTTTTTATTTTTGTTTAGCTTTATTAAAATAGCTTGTGGACTCTATCTTTAATATTTGTATTGTTGACCAATGATTTATTTTTTGTTTTTTTACCTTAGTAGTAGTAGTATGTTTATGGTATTGAACTTTGATTTGCATGTTAAAAATTTAGCTATAAATTAAAAATAAATAAATAAATATTGGCGTAACCCAGCCGTTCCTGTAACTTACTTTTTTTATATTTGAGTGATTTTTATCCAAATATAAGTTTGATATATGTTAGAGTCCAGGACTGGAGATGCCCTAATCAAGCAAAAAGCAGTTTTACGCTCAGCGTGGAAGCTTAAAAAACAAAAACAGATTAAACATTATTATATCTTTTAATCGGCATAGTAGCTGAGAAACTACAGTCAACAACATCACAAAACGCACCAAAGAAATCGCTGAAATGCTTATTATCAACCATCAAATTTTCAATCCTTAACCACCTGAACCAAATCCAAAATCAGCTCAAACGAATCGGTACGATCAACACACAGATCACACACAACTCAAATCGAAACCCTAGAATCGCAGAAAAAACAAGAATTTGGATTAGGAAAATTACCAGCTTCAGTTGCATGACATTCGCGCGGTTTTGCGCCTTGGTGCGGGCCTGCACGGCGGCGGCGTTGTTGCTGGCGCTGTTGCGCATGAAGGCATCGTTGAAGTCTCCCATCTTCGCAGAGTGAGGAACAGGAACAGGAACAGGAACAGCAACAGCCTAGGGTTTTTCTCAGGCAAGGCAATCGAGACCTAGATATGGCGATCAGACGGCGGAGATCGCATGAATCGGACCGTCGTTGGGAGATCTTGATGAGAGAAGAGACTGGCGGCAGCGAAAAAATTGTTAAAGGGTTTATGCTCGGTCATTTTATAGACGGAGCAATAGAGGCAAGACTAGAGCATGATTGACTCGGTTGTAACTCGGTCTCCGAGTTTGTACAGACACCAACGGTTCGGCTCATTTTGTTGGTTTTTGCTTATTTGGTTTTTTATTTTTATTTTTTTAAGAAAAAATTAAATTTTTTTGTTTAACATTCAGCTTGATGAGACAAATTAAAAAAAAATTCAAAAATCAAAATTTCGAAAAAAAAAAAAAGTGTAGAAAAGATTTTTTTTGGCTTATTTCACAAGACGGTTTGAAAAAGTAAAAATATTTTGGCATAATTTTAGAAAAAAAAAAAAAAAGTTACTAAAGACAAAAATATTGAAAAAAGAAGTGGTGTATATAGCTCACAGACTCATTTAAGAATTGACTTTTTTTAATATTTTTTTATGAAAATATGTGTAAAAAAAGAAAAAGAATGATTTGATAATTTATATTGACTTTTTTTATTAAAAATTAATGTCATTTTTTATCAGTATTTTGCAAGTTGTATGAATAAAAATGTGATATTATCATCTCTTTTCTATTAAATATATATTTATCTTTATTTATTTTATTGTCTATCTACCATTAACATTAATTTCAATCAATTTAATCCCAGTCAAAGAGAGGTTAGTAATCATGTCAAAAATGTAGAATTAACTATATTTTCTCTAAATTATAAGGGAGGTGAATGTAATTTACCCTATATTAAAATACTTGAATAAATTATAATTTACCCCCTTAACTTTCATGAATTTTTTACTTTGATCATTAAAGTATTTCTTTTTTTCACTTTGACCACTAACATCGGTTGTTTTTCTAAATGTACTTTTAAAACTAATTCCTATCTAATTTTGGACAAAAAAAATGCTATGTGGATAGCCATATTTGGGAAGTGGGTTAGCTTTTTGACTTTTTAATTTTTTTGGCTATTTTAGCCTGGAGTTAAAAAGCCTGGTTTGGGAAGGGCTTTTGATTTTTTTGACTTTTTTGACTTTTTTTGTGAGAGAAAAAATATAATGATTATGGGTTAGATGTGATGTTTTGTCTTATTGGGTTAAAAAACCTATTTTGTTTTTTGTGGCTATTTTAGCCAAAAAAGCCTCAAAAACTACTTCCCAAACATAGGCTTAATAAGATCCCAATTGTCTTAAAAAGGAAGTAAGTTAGGCTTTACTTTAAAGTTTAGTATGAGATTTTAAATATCGGTGGTGCTACAAGCAATAATTAATATACACACTAGTATATCAATTAATGTTATATTATTATTATTGACCTTATCTATTATACAAATTATAAATATCTAAAATATATCTATTAATATATTAAATAGTACATTAATTAATACATATATTATTATTTTTTAAATATTTTTTAACCTCTATTAATTAGGAGCGTTAGTGATTCCGTTGGATGCATATTTTTAGAGAATTGGATACCAAAACCAAAACTATTCCTCAAATTGAAACAGGCCATTGTCATATAAATTGTATTGAACAGTGAGTGAGATTAATTAAATTTGAACCTTCAATTTGAGTCTATTTTTAATGGGAAAAATATGAATTTGAATACAACAATTTTGAACTTGATTTTAGAGTGGTTGAACTTAAATACAACAACATTCTTTCCAAAAGCTTAGCAAAAAAATAAATAAAATAAAAAAATAAAAGGAGACATCCCCATCTAAAAAAGAGGAGATATATTTAATTAAGCAACCCGGGTCTATATTGATTTGCACCACGTAGATATCCATCCAACCAAGATATTCTATAATAAATCTACAACAGACTTAATCATATGAAACATAGGTCAAATAATTTAGACGAAACTATTTCTTTCTTTTTATGTTGTGTCCCAATATCAATTTGATATATATGACCAAATTATTTTCATGTCAGTAGACTTATTGAATATTCTAAACAAACCTAGTTAAGAATAAACATTACAAATGTTAATGTTTGTGTGTTTTTCCAGCTAGGTTTTTTTTTTGAACATATTTTTCCAGCTAGGTTGCTGCTTTATAGTTTGTGTCTCTGATTCCCCGAAAGGCCGAACTCTCGTGAATCGTCGCTTGAAGAGGATGGGTTGAGCCCATACTCGCTCGTTACTCCGAAATCACTGCTGTTTGCATACTCTTGCTTCGACATCACCATTTGTTTGAATTTCACCATGTCGGCGTTATATGCAGCTGTGTCGTATCCTTTGGTGGCTAATCCGGGGTTGAAGATCTCATTAGATGAGTTGTAGGCGGAGTTTTGGTTGCTCGGTTTTGCAGTAGCATTGTTTAAGTCATCCAGCGACGAATTTCCTTCTAATGTGCGTACGATCTGATCTCAATAGGAAAATAAAATGAATCAAAGTGATGGTAGAAATAAATAATACAACAATGCTAGGAATATACAGAAATAAGTCACATAAAATGACATAGAACCTTCATAAAAGTGTGGAATTCGCCTAATGTGAGTGCTGTGTACCATTTTATGCAACTAAGTTATACGTGTCCCTAATTTTAATCCAAATAGTGAACTTACCAAATCATTCAAAATCTTATAATGTTCATCATATATTTCAACAAATTGGGAAGACAACATCCTAATAGTAGTTTGCAATAGGTAGGACTAGAAAATTTGTGAATTGTAATGCTCTCACCACTCAAGAAGTGCTAGTGGTTATTCATAGGGCTTGTTTGGCAATTCAATATTTTAGTTAAAAAGTCAAAAAAATTATTAAAAAAAGGTTTATACAAAAAAAATCAAATATTCTTTTTCATTTATTTTATTTTTTTGCACATTTTTTCCTTAAAAAGTCTAAAAGTCATTTCCAAATATATTCAGTGTGTTCGGTTTCAATTTTTTAGATTTAATTTTTTTAAAATTGATTTTTTTTTTTGTTTTTTGTATTTTTATTTTTAGTGAATATTTTTCAAATTTTAAGCAATTTTTATTTTTATTTTTTTAGATGTACCTTATTTAGATATATCCAAAAAGGAGAATATTTGTAAAAAAATATTTAAAAAAATCAATAAATACACAATAATACCAAAAGTGTACTGAATTTTCGTACTTTTTTATTTATATTTTTGGTATTTAGTGAATTTTTTAAAGATTTTTTTCACAAATATTATACTTTTTAAGTGTATTTATGTTAGGTGCATCTAAATTTTTTTAAAAAAAAATTACTTAGAATATTAAAAAAAAAATTAGTGAAAATAAAAAAATACGAAAAACAAAAAATTTTAATTTTCTAAAAATGAATCCTAAAAATATAAACCAAACATGTCGATTAGTTTTTCTCACCTCATATTTTAACTAAAAAAAAAAAAATCACTAAAACAAATCAATTTTCAAACGGGACCATAGCAATTCACAAACAGCTCTATTTTAATTATCGGGTGCATTTGGAAACTTTATAGAAATGCAAAAAATACTTCACCGAGTAGAACTATTTAGGCCAATTCCTTGGCCCAAACCCACAAAGATGTTGGGTTGTAATTGGTTATAAGTTTGTGGCCCCACACCCCCAATCAATACAACCGACCACCTTTGGAAATTGGACGCTACCATTTTTATCTAGCTACTTGTTATGGTATAACTTTAATAAAGAGATTTGGAAAAGAATTGAAAAATGTGTGTGAAATTAGATAAAATGTAGATATATTTTATTTATACTTTACCTATCTTTGCCCTTTTTTTTTTTTTTTTTTTCTAAATTTCATCCTAAATTTCTTAACCAAACACAGTGTAAAAATTTTAAACCTGGCTCATCTTCGGTCGCCTTCTGGCAGAATGACGGATGCTGGCAGAAGCACAGGCCACCATGCGTGCCATTTCTTGAGGGACGAAGTTATTTTCCAGGCGCGGATCCACTAGCTCGTCATAGTTTCCATCTTCCAATGCTTGTTCCATACGTGGCCTAGCCTGTTTGTCAAATGCATGCCCATACAAAAATCAAATTGAGGAAGATATATCGTGAAGAAAATGCAAAACAAAACAACAATCCTTCTTGACAACATTTGTTTTTTAAACATACCCAGTCCACTAAACTGTCCTCCATGTATCTACTGTTAGGATCCACTGGTCGCCGAGCAGTTATGATTTCCAAAAGCATTACTCCAAAGGAGAAAACATCAGATTTCTCGGTTAGCTTGCCGCTTGATGCATACTCTGGAGCCAAGTACCTGTATTCGAAATAGAAAATTTTGGAATCATTTAGCTTATCATCAATTTCAATTCTTTTGACATGTAAAGAAGATGGTGTCTAAGGCACTAATGTGATCATCAGGGCATGGTTTAAATGTTTATTTATGAGGACAAAAGTTCTAGGAATGACAAAATTTATTTCCAGCTAAAAAAAAAAATTAAAATCCATTTTTTGAATTGAAAATGCGAATACGCTAAAAATCTGAAAAATTGTATCAAACTTGTCAAGGACTATAAGAAGCATGGGGAATCTTTGCGATGTGGTTTAGAGCATTACATTAACAAGAAATGGGACTTCAATATCATCATCTAAATCTCCAAAATGTCTTCTTTTTTACTTTTTTTCAATTAAATTTTACTTGATCTTTACCAAATTTTATGTGCTCAAACCATAATGAAAATGAAGATACAATAATGACTTACCCGAAAGTTCCCATCACACGTGTAGAGACATGAGTGAAATTGTCAGAAGAGAGTTTAGCTAATCCAAAATCTGCCACCTATATAAAAAGTATTGTGGCATAATCAAGTAACAAGATATGTATTATTGTTTTTGAATTATAACAACATGAAGTTTAATGACTATAATTATGAATGTAAAATATAAATTACCATGGCTTCAAAGTTATTGTCAATAAGAATGTTAGCAGTTTTGATGTCACGATGGATAATCCGAGGGTGGCCTGCATGTGTTCAACAAATCAAATATATATACAAGATGGTGTGTACACTTGATGGGTGTGCTATAAGATAATCGAGGAAAAATAAATCTGAAAAAGTTATTGAAATTTGAAATCAAAATCTGAGATAGTTGGGGCAACTTGGGAATGAAAAAAAGCGTGACAACGAAAAGAAAAAAAAAAAAAAAAAAAAATCCCTAATGGAGTTGGGCCTTTCCTCTCAAATTTGTGAAAGGAAGGAGAGGCAAAAGGAGAAAATCTTTTCGAACATTGAGGCTTCGCTTATCCTTGATTCTCATTCTTCTATCTCCTCGCATGCAATCCATAAATACAATATTCGGGCTCGAGAGAGACAGAGAGCCAGAGCACGATTCTCAAGTTCTGCTGCTGGAGCAAGTAGATCATGCTCTTAGAACCGAAAAGGCCTTGGGCATTGATATTAATGGAAACAAAGAAGTTTTCTTGAGGGATATTGTTGAACTTGAGACTTGAGTAGAAAAATAAAACAAGGTTTAAGAAGAACAGTTGGCAAAAGGGATAAAGCTATTTCTATGCGTAACCCTATGAGATTTTCTGATCAGGAGAAAGGTTCTTTCATTGGGTGCAATCTGTTTCGAAATTGCAAAACATTTTCGGCTCCTCTGTCATTGATACGAATTGTTTGGTTGCTGCTCCATTCTCGATGTGGTGGGCTAGTTTTTAACGCTGTGTTTGGTTGAGGATTTGGAAATAGATTTACAAAGGAAAAGAGAAAAGGTATAAGAAATGTAAATAAATAATATCTATATTTTATCTAATTTCATATATTTTTTTTATTTTCTTTTCCAAATCTCATATCAAATCCTCCAACTAAACACAACGTAAAGACTTTTGTCTTGTTTTGTTGATTGCTAACTTTATGGTTAGTTTGTGGGCTTGATGTTCTTCCCTTGCTGCATCTCGTGAATTTTTGGTGTTGGGTGATGCTCATTCTTTTTGGCTGTTTGAGGATATCCTTTGAGTTTTTGTTGGTTGATGCTCTGTTTTGGGGTGGGTGTTGGTTTCTTTAGTTAGTTTCTATAGTTGGTAATTGTTGACTCTGTGTCTTTTATTTAGTTTGGTGTTTTGCCTTTGTCTTCATGTAGGTGGTTTGGTGTCTTTGGGTCTTGCCATCTTGGCTTGGAATTTATTTTTGATTGGCTTGTTGTGTATGCCAATTTTGTTGGTGCTTTTGTCTTGAACTATTCTTATTAATGTAATTTGATTGTACTGGTTATATTTTTTTGATTCATCAATATATCTTTTATTTTGCTAATCAAGAAAAAAAAAGAGTTCACATAAACTATGTTATACACTTTGTAATAGAACTAGAAGTGTACATGCACTAATGTGTACAAAAATTTGTGAGTAGGAGTGAAGAGAGAGTTGTGTATAGCAGATAGCAATTATTAATTTAGTAATTTACTTTTTGATCCTTATAGTAATGGGTAGATAAGTTAAAATTTGGGAGAAATATAATATTGTGATTTTTTTAAAATTTAAAATTGCGTCACAAATTATTCACACTAAGTAAATAGTGTAATGTACATAATAGTAATATATATATATTTTTTTTGGTTCCCCACCCGGTATCCGACCCTTCGGGCCGACTAATCCGAATTCGGGGGTCAGTTTTGGATGGTTAGACTCAAGCCCCCTCCCAATTGGCGTTGCGGGGAATCGAACCTTAGTCCTTCCTACCAAGTCGAGCTCCAATCGCCACTCGACCAACAACCAATTGGTAATAGTATATATATACTAGATGGTGTGGACACCTATGTGAATATGAGTGTACTTGAAATTGAATATTACAGATCTATAGATATAGTTGAATTTAACAATTACAGTAACAATTAGAGAATGACATTTTTAAAAAGTAAAAACTGTAACATCTACACCAAATCCAATGTTTGCTTTATATATTAACTATAGTGTGCAACTGAAAAAAATCATGGGTGTGCATTGGAGACAATTGAGAGATTTCTTTTTTCTTTTTAAATTTTTAAGAAAAAAAAATGGCATAATTGTTATTGTAACTCCTCTTATTTGCATTTTGGAAAAACAAAATTCTATTACATAAATACCGACAACAGTGTTAGTTTATAATAACACTAGAAGTTGTAGCACATGTAATGCGTGCACATATAATTATTTTGTTTAAGAAGAATAAGATTGTAAACTATATGATTGAATTTAAAATTTAAAAATTGAAATGAATTTGAAGAAACCAAAAGTTGAGAGAAGTTGAAAAAAATGAAAAAATAAAAAAAAACTAAATTTAAGGCAAAAATGTCCATGTAAATATTATTGGAATATTTTGAGAAAATTAAAAAAATTAGACATTAGCATATTGGGGTCATGCTAATTGGGTAATATTATCCCCCAGAGAGAGAGAGAGAGAAATCATACAGTCTTCATGAAGGTAAGCAAGGCCTTTGGCTGATCCCAGTGCAATACGCATCCTAGTTGCCCAGTCCATTGTTGGCAGACCTTGCCCTGCAGCCAAAAATTTGCTAAGTTTTGACAATTTATATTACAACGTTAATTCTATATTGTTCTTCCAAATAATGCTTTAGGATCCTTGAATGTTTTGTCCTCCATTATAGGTTTAATTTTTTGTAAATCCCAAATTCATTGAAAAAATAAGTTGGATAGATTGATATTTATATAAAAAAAAATACAGAGACATTTTTCAAATTATGAGTTACCATAATGTGTTTTTTAGTTTTAATAAATTGACTAGAAGATGTAACATTATTTTTATGATAATTCTCTACAAAAATTCAGTTTCTATAACATTACTTTTTATTTTGTTTGAAAAATAATATTTATCACTTTTTGAATGTTATCATTTTTTTCACTTTCTTTTTATGTGGATCCAATCAATAAACATGTACATGCAAGACTCTTTCTTTTAATTTATTTTTAATATAAACCATTAAAACACAATTCCATGACATAAAGCAGTGTGAGAGAGAGAGTGTAGAGAAGTAACCATGAAGATGATGCTCCAAGGTGTTATTGGGAACAAACTCATACACCAACATCCTCTGTCCATCAGCAATACAGTACCCAACCAGCGACACCAGATGCCGGTGATGAACTCTACTGATGATTTCAACCTCCGCCTGAAACTCCCTCTCTCCTTGCCCACTTCCCGCCTTTAGGCTCTTCACCGCCACCTCCTTCCCATTCGACAACACGCCTTTGTGCACGTACCCGAACCCGCCTTGTCCCAGCAAATTCGCCTGCGAAAACCCGCCTGTGGCCGCTGCTAGCTCGTCGTAGGAGAAACTGCTCTGGTTTACTCCCAGACCCATGTTTGGTGATGGAGGTGGGAGCGGTGTATTGTGGCTGGAGCTGAATTCACTGCTTGTGTTTGTGGCGCCTGGTGGTGTAGTTGGCGGCACAGCCCAACCGCTGCCGCCGCCTGGTGGCGGAGGAAGCTTCATGACGTGGTCTTTGGGTGAGGGACTGTTCCATTTTGTTGGACCGTTGTAGTAATCACCTATTATCACAGTTGTTAAAAGTTATGTAATGTTTGATGTATTGGAATGAAATAGTAATGAATAAATATTTTTGGGTGACTTATTTATAAGTCCTTTTTCAGACACTTATGATAGGCTAAGTCCTGTGTAATTTTTTATAGAGTCTCAAGTCCTATTTAGATAGGAATGTATTCCACAAAATCCTACATAAACGTAACGTGACGTGACACTTACATAAACGTAACGTAACGTGATACCTATATAAACATAACGTAACGTAACGTAACGTGACACCTACATAAACGTAACGTAACGTATCACGTTACGTTTTGCAAACTTAATGAGTTTTTATTTTTTAAAATTGAATGTGAAAATATTGTTGGTTTATGTTGGTGTCACGTTACGTTTCATATAAATATGATCTATAGTAACATTCATAGGAAATTGAATGTTGCCATAGATCATAGGTGTCACGTTACGTTTATATAGGTGTCACGTTACGTTACGTTTATATAGATATGATTTATGGCAACATTCAATTTCCTAGGTGTCACGTTACGTTTATGTAGGTGCCACGTTATGTATAGGTGTCACGTTATGTATAGGTGTCACGTTACGTTTATGTAGGTGTCACGTTACGTTACGTTTATATAGATATGATCTATGGTAACATTCAATTTCCTATATATGCTTTTACTATTATTTATGATATTAACAATTAATATTGAGGGTAAATGTGTCAACAAACTTTCCACAGGACTTATGGAAACATAAGTTTTTTAGTAGGACCATATGTAACATAAGTCTCCCTAATAGAACTTATAAATAATTTTCCCAATATTTTTTTAGAATATTTATTTAGAATATTTATTTCATGTCTAGTTTATTTTAAAAAAATATATAAATAGATTCAAAAATGGAATCTATGACTAAATATAATTCTAAACATATAAGACTTACTTAGATGATAAGTATTAAATTTTTAAATTTTTTATTATTAATTTTCTTTTAAAATTGGACTTCAAATTCCTTCATTTCAAATCTACATGAAATGGAATCAGAAGATCATTGACCCAATTATACTACAAAATTATTCATCAAATATAGAAATAACATTTCTATAATTAAATACCATTTTAATGACCACTCTGTTTTTAAAAATTTAATACAACAATCAAATTATTTTACATATTGAGATTAAGCTTGTGGATTAGTAGTACCTTTAGGTCCAAGGGGAGGAGGATCCATATAGTACTCCTTTCTCTTCTTCTTCCTTACTAAGCAACATATACAAGAAGCGATCAGCATAGCAATAATCAGAACCCCAATCACAGCCACTACTACAACAAGTCCTGTACTATCTGAGGAAGATGATGAAGACGATGACGATGACCCACTAGAGCTTGAAGATGTATTTGAAGAAGGCGGCGATTTTCGTGATGTTGGAGGCGGAGGTGGAGAAGACACGGTGGAAGAAGAGCCATATGGCGGTGGTGGCGAAGATCCTTGAGAAGGAATGGAGGAGGATGATACCGGTGGTGGCGGCGGTGATGATGAAGTATGTGGTGGTGGTGGTGATGGAGATGACTTTGGGGGTGGGGATTTGGCTGATGATGATGCCGGTGTTGTTGGTGGTGGTGGGGAAGGAGAAGATACCGGGGGAGGGGTGGTGGTGGCTGTTGGTGGTGGTGGTGGTGATGATGATTGTGATGGTGGTGATGAGGATGGAGTTGAAGAAGAAGAAGATGATGATGAATTTGTGCTCTCTGAACTTGGGTTTGAATCTGGTGGCGGAGCAGTCACGGTGTCCTCCATGTCTCAATATAGCAACTTTCTTTTTCTTTTTCTTTTTTGTTGTTTTTTTTCCGGCGAAGGTTTAAGTCACAACACAAGCCGGAAACTCCACCTCCGCCGTAACTGCTCGCCGCAACAATTCAGGACCCTGAATACAACCCACAAACGCCATGAAAATAGATTTACATACAAAAAAAAAAAAGACTCCATCACAATGGTGTAGGAGTAATCTTCTTCAAACAGTAGGTTACAGTCTAGAAAACTAACCGAGTAATGTTAGGTATCATGAAAATAATATTATGAAAATGATCACGAAAGGTTTTCCATCGTTAGATTATACATATAAGAAAATATCACACGCTAATCAAAGAATGAAAAATCTTCATAAAGTATTTCATGATATTTTTTTTTTATGATCCATAATATTATTCAAACTAACTAGAATTCGCAATCAATGATCAATATTTATTCATGGTATGTTAAACAAGAAGAAAGTTAAATATCCACCATTGATTTGAAATTTTTCATAAATTTTTGGTCACCGTTTTTGGGATTATATACTTATTTTTTCTTCGTGAAATTATAAGTTAAGGGATCGTAAAAGACAAATTATTCTGTATGTGAATTATGTATATAAATTCTGTTTATATTCCGTTGTTAATTTACATATTTATAAAGAAAATCAACAATCTAATCCAGCATCATTGATCTATAAACAAAATTTTTATGTTAAAAACTCAATTGGAATAATGTGATAATGATAATTTTAAAATTATAAGTCATAATAATGAATGTTTTAGTTTGAGATATATCATTCTATACATGAATTTTGCTGTATTTCATTGTTAATTTGCACCTCTATTTAGAACAAAGAATAAAGAAAATTAACAATTTAATCCAACGTTGTTGATTTACAAACATAATTTTTATATAAAAATTCAACAAGAATGATTTGATACCAATATTTTTGAAACTACAAGTCATAACAATAGATGTTTTAGTTTGAGATGAAAGTATCATAAAATGGGACATCATTTTGTAGGCGAATTTTGTAAAGAAATTCTGGTTTTGCATCTCATTTTTAATTTGCATCTCTATTTTGAACAAAGAATAAAAAAAATCAACAATCTAATCCAACATTATCGATTATAAATCATAACAATATATGTTTTAGCTTGAGATGAAATAATCATAAAAGCGCAAATCATTCCGTAGGTGAATTCTATACATAAACTCCGTTTGTACTTCATTGCTAATTTGCATCTCTATTTAGAACATAGAATAAAGAAAATTAACAACCTAATCCAACATCATTGAACATAATTTGTATATAAAAATTCAACCAGAATAAAGTGACAACAATATTCTTAAAATTATAAGCCATAACAACAACAAATGTTTAATTTTGATATAAAACGATCATAAAATGGCGTATCATTCTATATCTGAATTGTATACAGAAATTATGTTTGTCTTTCATTGTTAATTTACATCCCTATCTAGAACAAATAATAAAGAAGATTAACAATCCAATCCAACATTAATGTTCATGAAATGTCATAAATCTAGGTTTGATCATGATTATATGTTGTTTAAATGAATTTGAAAATGAAGAAAAGATTTCAGAGAGATACCTGGTTGGTGGAAGAAGAATAGGGTTATGGATGAAGAGAGAGAGACAGAGAGAAAAAAAACTTGTTGCATAGTCTGATTTTTCTATCCTTTGAAAGGTGAACCCACCTTTCCACCAGTTGCCTCCTACAATGCAGGGCCTCTATTTCTCTCTCATTCTCTGGCCTTGGCCACCTCTACTTTTGGCTGAGTTGGTTATTCCTCCTCTCTTACCAGTTCCTGCTTGGCTGTCCTTTTACTTTCTCCACAATTTATAAAATTTTTGGACACAATTTTTTTACTCATTGATTGTTAGACTTGTCCTATATTATTGGGATGTCTTATGATGTCTTATTCAAATTGATTTTTACACAATAATTGGTAGACTTATCCTGCTTTAGGCTGAGTTGGATGTCTTATTCAATGATATTTCTTCTCTCTTTTCTTGTTATTATCCTGTTGTAAATTTTTTTTTTTTTTTTTGAATTAAATTTTTTTCTGCCCATAAAAAATAAACAAACAAAAACTTATCTTATATCAACTCTCCAATATACTCTAGAAGTCACTTCACTTATTGCCAAATTAGTTTTGAGCTAATTATTTAACATGACATCAGAGTTAAATTTTAGGTGGTCTTATTAAAATATTTTTATAATATATTTATATATTTAAATATATATAACTTAGTTATATGAATTAATAGAGAGATATGACTTTTGAATTTAAACCACACGGTGTGACTATTGGATTTAAGCAAAGGGTGTCACTTTTAAATGTAAATGACACAACTCTTAATTCAAAGGACACAAACCTATATCTATATAAAGGTGAAAATGGTTGGCATTTGGAGATAGAATTTCCATGAATTTTCTCTAAGACTTCATATTTGTATTTTTCTTGTTCTACTTGGTGTGTTAAAAAAATTCAAAGATATTTTGCATTTGATTCCATTCGTGCATAATACAATCAAACATCAGTCTTAGATCATTGTATTCTAGAGACAGATTAGCGAATAACCCGATGCACACCATATTTGATAGAATTGATAAGAATAAATTTTATCTTAAAAAAATAATAATATTGTAACATGCTTTGAAACAATCTTAATTATTTTCTGTTTTATCTCATTCAACGTAGCACGGCATTAATCAACAAAAAAAATAATTAATCCACTACTTTATATTTTCTGCCCCTTTTTGTAAGTGTACCTATCTTTATCTCTTTTGCAATTCATTCATGTTAACTTTTTGTGTAAGCACCAACTCATCTCCGAAATGAGGAATGTAGAGCCATAAAAAAAATAAAAATTATCTTCAAACCCCTAAAATATGATCGAATGAATTACTGGATAAAAAAATAAATACACTTTCCTTACATGATCTACTTTGGACGAGAGAACACCAAACACGCCAAACTATTTTTCCTTTCCTTTCCTTTCACAAATCACATTACACGTAAAGATTCAGAGTAACACTTAAATTTGATAAAAAAAAGTGAACTTAACATTGTTGTGATTGAAAAATGAGGGGATAAAGTGAAATATTTATGAATGTTAGAGGTTTTACTAGTATAATTTATCAAATTTATTAATTAATAAATTTCTTTCTAACACGTATATAGCTAGAATATTTTTATTAAATTTCTTCCTACACTAGGCAAAAAAAATCCTTGATTAATTTCATTAGCACAGTGCACTCATGAAATGATTGCTAACTTGAACATTTTTAAAACAAAAACATCAAAAACAGAACACCATCTCCTATTCAAATTATATATATTTTGCTAAGCAAGCAAAAGCAAAAGCAAAAGGATTCAGGTCATCCCATTCAATTACATAGCAAAAGACTTGACATTGTGAAAGACTCAATAAGTCCTACATTCCACGACTCAATAAGAAAGAGTGAGACGTACTAGTACTCAGGTGCCAACAACACGAGGCTATTCACATATGGCAAGTACCTCCCCCCGAAATCCTGTCTCCTGCTAATGACTTCAACTTTCTGTTCTCTAAGATGATAAGAATACACCACCATCCCAACTAAAATCATCACAACATCGTCGTTGACACAGGCCAAAGCTCGACACTGATGATGAGTTAATCCTCCCTGGTCACGTTCGATTTTCACAGCAATATTATGCTTCAAGCTCATCTCCATACCCGCATATATGGCTATTGCATAGTCATTCCCATTCTGATAATGTGCCTGAACGTAACACAACTCCCCCTGCATCTGAGCCAAAACTCCACCCTCTCCGCTGACACAAGGGAGCGGCAAAATTCCACAAATTTCATTTTTCATATCAAAGGCAAGTACATTACCTGATGAAGTTTCCCAATATACCATTCCCTTCATGTAAAACCCACCTTTCAGTGTGGTCGATTCACCCAGTTCAATGCAGCTCACAGTAGAGCATCTCCAAGACCTTTTCTCTGAAGAGTAAATTTCAAAATAAACTATTGGGAAGCCAATTAGAGGGAAGGCACAAACGAGCTCGAAATGAGCTGCAATGTTGAGCTCCCAGGGTTCAAAGGCTAGTACAATGGCCGGTTCAGACTGATGGTAGTAATTTGGCCTGGGAAGTACCCTCCATTCCTTGTTCACCGGGTTGCAAATGTAGTAAACATTTTCTCCATCATGGCCTTGGCATAGAAGCAATCCATTGCAGGAGCTTCGAATTACAGTGGGTTCTGGCAAGAACTCGAGGGAGGTGCTAGGAATCCCGTAAGCATGTTGATCGAGTGTTATGAAAGTGGGAGTGCAATCGCCAGGCTGACAGAAGAATCCAGATACTTTTTGGAAAGAATAACTTTGCGAATGGGCTAGAAAGGGGCTACTGATCCATTTATCCCAGTCCTTGGAAATGGTTCTGAACCTGATGAGCGATTTGGCTGGAAGAAAAGGAAGGACATGGTTCTTCACAACATCTTTAATCTCTGTGTCCTTGCGCTTGACGTGCGCAGGAAATTCAAACCGGTTGGCATTTACTTTCCCATAAGCAAGAACTCTGTCAAACTGCAATTCAATCTGGCATAATATCATAATTTTTTTTTAAAACTACCCCACAAGATCACAAATTTATTGTCAACTCGTACAGCTTTCTAACACAATCATAAGAGAAGCTTTTAGAAAAAACCAAGCTACAAAGCAACAGAAACATGAACAATTGAAAGTAATTAATTTAGTAAAAATGGTGTGTGGACATGTCTTCAACTATTTAATTAAATATTTTGTTGCTTCAAAAACAGATTAAAAAACAGAGTAATGGTGCCAATTCTGACAAATGAGTTTCCTTCCCTTCAATGTAAACTTATATCCCTATAATTGTGAGATAACAAGAAGATGCCGACTTGTCAATATGCAAGGTTAAAAGTTAATTTCCATAGACACACAGAAAAAACCACTTGGTTGAAACATAATCTACATGAGAGATCTTCATTCAGCTAAGAGGCAACAAAGGGACAGGTACTAATAACTAATAACTTGTGTAATACACACAGATATGACACAATCTATACTAAATACAAAATGGTGCCATCATCAATAACAACAACAACAATATAAGCAGATTAACTCGACATATCTCACTTAAGGGGTGGGTATTACAGAGAAATCCATGCCCATGAAGGTAAAATCCAAAGGTTGCTCTCACAGGAAAGAGAAACAAATCAGATGGCACAATACGATGCATCAATTTACAATGTCAGGCGTATGATCTCCAGACACAAGAGGCGAAGAAATCTACATTAAAAAAATTACTTGAACGTAATAAACAAGCTCCAAAAAGGTCAGGCATTTCACAATTTAAACAAGCACTTAAAATAGTGGTACACAAGAAGGAAAGAATACTTAATTAAATGGTAATAGAATCGTCTTATATAAATTAGTGACTGAAGTTCTTTATCAAATATTAAGCTGTATCCCCACCCATTTCAATGCCGTTGTCCTAGCAAGCAGGACAATAATCCCCCACCACACAATCACTTCAATTATAATAGGTGATGAATAGCACAATTACATCTAATATCAGAGATTAAAAACAGGAGAAAGAGAAGCGCTCACAATTTCAGCTGTGGGATTAATTGTTTTAAACTTATTTTAGGTTCTGTTTGCTTAATTATTAAGTAGGATGATATTTATTCTTCTATATTCGAAACTCTAACACCAGGACATGTGTATCATTCCAAATGTCCTTTCACAATCTTGCTTCCACAAGGACCAAAACATGTCTATCATTTTATTTCCACTTATTCTGAGATGCAGAAGGCTAACATTGACTCCATAAAATTGTCACCCACATCTAACTTTGGAAATTATATATATCTCAATTTAAAAATAAAAATAAAAAAGTTTAGAAAGAATACCATGTCAGTCTCATCATCACTCGAGGAGGCTTCAGACTCTAATTCATTCTTCTGAGATTTGCTTTCTGCAGACGAGTCTTCTTTATCAGAATCAATAGAGCTCAAGCAGAACTCTTTCCAACTTTCATTCTTCTGAGATTTAATTTCATCAGACGAGTCTTCTTTATCAGAATCAGTCGGGATGATGAAGAACTCTTTCCAACTAACCATGTCATAGGAGTCATCATCATCGGCGTATTCCATTTTGTTGTCCTCAAACTGTGCCATTATGCTACGATCAGAACTAACATTGGTTAGTGAAATAAAATTATAGTTTGATTTATTAACTGCATAAAGCTTTAGTTGAATATGACTTTCATGTAATTTACAAAAACATTATCGAAGAAACTTGCTTAATTTGTCCCAAATTTTAATAGCCATACGGCCATACTCTGCATACACACTTCTTTCCCATACAAAACATAATATTGGATGTTCCTGAAGGGATGATACAAAACAGAACATGAAACAGTAAGTTTCATGGGTTTCTTACAAAATGGCTTGGTATCTTTAAACCCATGTCATGATTAAACCTAATAATTTTTTCGCAAAAAGAAATTTTTTAATTATAAACTTTGAAGATTTTACAAGTAGTATCAAGAAGATCAAATTCAAAAAAAAGACAGCAAAAATAGAACAATATGATTATTGTAATAGACAAGCACAGATAAAAAATAGCAAATTAAAAGTGAAATATCAACAATCCCTCCCACAATTTCATCACTTTATATGAACAAGAGTACATCAATCAAACATACGAACATTTTAAAGAAGGGAAACTCCAAGACACCTCCAATTCTCTGACAGAACAACAGATTCTATTATTGAAGGAGAGATTCAAACATTAACAGGCCATTTCCAACCCTATATTACAAGCTTGATTTTCTTATCTACCCATCAACAAGAATAACTTAACACAACAGAAAGGGGAAGACTCAAGACTTCAAAGTCAACACACAGTTGTAAAGCCCAACTCTTCTCAATTATTACCGAAAAGATAGTGTGTACAGTGTATGATTACCACATGATAATTTTGGCATATATTCCTATACAGAGTAGCTTAAGAAGTAAGCAACCACTAATTGTCATTAATTTTAATAAACTCACCAATAAGAAGAAAAGGACTCGTACAAAGAACTATAGAGAAAAAAAAGAAAAAAAAGAAAAGAATAAATAGATATATTAATACATATGAATCCAAGAAAATGAAGTAACTTGCTGAGAAGACCCAAGAAAATATATTTTAATAAAAATAAAAAAAATCCTAAAACTCAGAAACCTTCAAAAGTCGAAATTGATCTTCGAAGAAGCCACGAAAACTTTTCCATGAATCTGTAATGGTAATCCTACAGATTCAACGGCGAAATAACAGAAGAAACCCATATGACAAAATTGCAAATGGACAGAGAAAAATCCTAGATTGTACCCACAAAACACCCTAGATTAAAATGAAACAAGAGACGATCATAGACATAAAGACGATCAAAAACTCACCAGTGAAGTGATGGTATCTATCAACTCTGCTAAATACTTTGAAACACCAATGATCAGAAACGATCCATGTAGAGAGAGAGAGAGGGTTTGTGATTGTTGTGTGCTTAGATTGCAACGTTTGAAGAGGAGTTGGTAACGTCGTGCTTGTATTTATGTATCATAAAAGAAATATTTTAAAAACAAATTATGAAAAGGGTGGTGATTTAGACCCCTTTTGACCCCCTCTCTTCTCTCATTGGTCCCCTTTCCTGCACATCCAATCACTCCCTGACACATGACAAAAGGGGGTGAGGGGATGCCCGAAAAGGGGGTCTCAAGTATTATTCTTATGAAAGGGAATTCTTCACATTTTGAATTTTTTTTTTAAAGATGAAAATTCTTCATAATATTTGTTCCGTGTGCTTCGGGTGGACACGTGTTTAATGTTGATTTGTGTGACTTGCTAGTCATTTTTTATTTTTTTAAGGGAAGACTTTTTGAGGTGAAGAAATCAAGAAAAGATTTTTGGAATTAGTTATTGCCAAAATAGTTATTACAATTTTTATTGAAATACTTTTGGCTTGGTTTAGGATACACTAAATAATACAAAAAGTCACTATTCTATTTAAGTCACATCATCTTATTTAAATCACATCACCTCTTTAACAAATCACATCAAATTTAACTAAAACCCAACTCATATAAGCCAATAAATTAAAAAGTATACTTTTTAAAAATATTCCAAAACAACCCTTATTTTGTCCTGACAGTTTATCCCTGCTTTGAAAACTTTACCCGTTAAGGGCTTTTGGGAAGTTGCCCAAAAAAAAGTCAATTTTTTAGCTTTTTAATTTTTTTAGTTAAAAAATTTAAATTTTTTACTCAAAATAATCTAATTTTTTTATCAAAAAAGCCACTAAAAAAAGTTAAAAAATTAATTTTTTATCAACTTTTCAAAACACCACTAATTTCAGGAGGAATTGTACTCTATGCAGTCTTATGAGATTTCTTATGAATGGATTAATTTCATTGATTTTGATCAAGTGAATTTAATATAGAGTGATTTTATTTACATCATTAATTTATCTTTTTTATATCCTTCATCTTATTATCTCATTAAAAAAAAAATGTGATTCTCATTACACTTGTTATAATACTAAAACTAATCCAAAACTAAAAACTTTTCAAAAATCTTTTAATTTAGTCTCTTTACACCGATAGCTTTACTAATGAGTAATGCTAATGATTCTAAAAATTTTACCAAATAAGTGTGGAATCCACATAATGTGGGTTCTATGTGGTCCTACACCAATGTGAGACATTTGGTAGAATTTTTAGAATCTCTAGTATTTTTGTTTAGTAATATAATACTAAAGAATTTGAATTACTCCAGGACTGTGTTACTAGACAAATTATTTTTTTTCAATCATTTGTTACCGTTCAATTAGATGATTTTACTTTCTTTTAATAGAAATTTAGTTGGAGCCCATTTATAAAGTGTCTAATTGGTGATGCATTGTTATACAAATTAGATTACTCCAGTGTCATGTTGCCAAACTAAAATAAATTTGTTCAACCACCTATCGCTTTACGTGCGTTGTAAATTGTTTTCATTGTTGTCGCATTAAAGGCATCCATTCGTTTCAATGTAATCGATATTTCTTTTGGTCGCATCATACTCTCTGACATGTCAACTAACAAGAATGTTTCCTTCTCAGATAGTTTATCAGCAAATGAGTGCCCTTCAAGATGATCAGCAACTGGATAATTGTACTTGTATTGTTGCAATAAATAGAAGCACAATCATTCCAAACAAAAAAACAAAAAATATAAAACAAAATGAAACTAGAAATGCACAGTAATGAGTAATGAAACAAATTAAAATCGTTCGGCCTTGGGTTATTGGAAATGTATCTTTTATTCGGCAGTGGGTTACCGAACATATATTTTTTGTTCGGCAATGTAATTCTAGACTATTTTATTTTGTTCAATTTTGACATGACGAACAAAAGTCGAAGAACTTTCTCAAAAAGCGAAAGAAAAACTTATCAAACAAATAAAAAAACTCACCATTTTACTTTTTTTGGTGGTTTTTCACCATTATTTCTTCATCTATTACTTTCTTCTATGATCAAAATATTATGATTCTCACTTTTTGAATTGAGATATGTAGCAAAGAAGAAAAACTGAAAAGAGAAGAAGAGCAGTAGAGATTGAAGAGTAATATCTATAAAGAGATAATAAAATATATTTAATCTTAGTCTTTTGTCTTTAAAAGTAATTTCATACATGGATAAAATTGAAAAAAAAAAAAAAAAGCCTCATATGGAAGGTGTAAAGAGATAAATTAGGGAAATTCTATTTTCATACACAAAGTTCTCTCACTCCATACACTTAATGAAAAAAATTAAAAATTAATTACATTTTTATCTTAAAATAAAAATAACAAAATATCCTTTTATCTTCTACATCCAAAACCCTAATTTCCAAGCCACCCAAAAATTTCTAACCCTAACCAATAGCTACACCACTGCCGACCTCCTCCCTTGACCGCCTCAGTAGAGGTATGAATTCAAGATTGGGTTACAAGTAACAACTCCATCCGTGTGGTAGCAGATTAAGCATTGTTTGTTGATAATATCATGTCCCCATATAGATATAGAGAGGTGAGCCACTTTAATACAGAAAATGAATAAGTGCAATCAATGGTTAGAAACCATTTAAAAAGCTTATCCAGAGAGATGGAGTTAGGCATGTCAAGTTTGTAGTTTTTCTTTTCAATTGCATGTAGCGGTTCGGTCTTTCAGAATAAATTATATCAATTAGGGTGCAATACAAGTGTGAACTCTCTAGTTGTATAGGCAATAGAAAGTTTGGAAATAGTGCGTTGTAGTATTTTGAGATGGGCTACGGCGGCGGCTATAGTAGAAGTGGCGACAGTGACTAGTTAGGGTTAGAGATTAGGGTTAGTGGTGGAAGGATTCTAGTATAAAGGGTTGTGTACTGAGTAAAACATTTTTTTTTCAAATTTATTAACTGTATGAACTGAGATATGATATGTACAAAGATAAATGGTACGTAAAATAGAATTTCTTATAAATTAGTGGTACAAGTAAAATTACCCATGCTAAATTCACGTGAAATTTTACGTTTTTAGTCTTGTTCCATATAATGAATTAATTTTGCTGCCAAGGAAGGAAATTTGTAAACGCAAAGTAATATTTTTTGGGTGGATTCGTAATTTAGGTGTTGTATGTGAATATAAACATTAAAGGGTTGTTTGGGATGACCTAAATAAGTATATTTTTTATCTTTTTACGAAAAGATGTGCAGAAAAATAGAGAGGTGATGTGATGAAAAAAAAATAAAAAGATAGATTATTTTGTGTATGTCAAACTTAATCTAAGGAGGGGGAAAACCAATGTGGCAGTGTGAATTTATGGGAATATCAATTAAAAAAATCACATCAATTACAAAAATAACATATATAACGTTAACAATGAAAACCAAAACCTGATATATCCTTCACATCAGTTAAGTTTACAGTAGTCAAGAAAAACAATCTACTAAAATACCACATTTAAATACTCACATCCCAATACCCACATACAAAACAAAGGGCGCGTTTGTTTAGACGGACTGAATAATGGGGGATTATAATTCATCAGACTATTAGTCTTGGGATACATTGTCCCGGAACTATTGGTTGGACTAAATTTGTATCATATGTTTGTTTAGTCATGAGATTAGATGTCTGGATTGGATTATTTTTAGTTATCCAATGTTTATTTGGGATATTATAGAGAAGGATAAATGCTCAAATGACTATTTTATCCATTTCAATTATTTACTAAGTAATAGCAATATTAAACATAGCTTTAATATTTTAATTATTTTAGCTAGATTAAATAAAAATTTATTTTATTTTATTTTTTGCACAATATTTTAATTATTTTAATTTATTATTTTCAATTAAATTTATAATTTATATTTTTTTTAATATATAATTTTAAATTAATGACAATAAAAAATAATTTATTTAATATATAAATTAAATTTTCAACAACACAAAAAAAAAATTAATTTATAAGGCCATAATTTATTATTTTAAATAAATTTAATTTATAATTTATATTTTTTATTTAATATATAATTTAAAATAACAACACTAAAAAATAATTTAATTTAATATGTAAATTTAATTTTTTAACAACACTAAAAAAATTAATTTATAAGGCCATAATTTATAATTTATTATTTTTAATTAAATTAAATTTATAATTTAAATTTTTTATTTAATATATAATTTTAAATTAACAACGCTAAAAAAATAATTTATAAATGTTCAAAAGACTATTTTATCATTTTCTAATTGTTTGCTAAGTAATAGCATGGAGGGTAAAATGAACATTTCACAAAATAATCCCATGAGATACCAATCCCATGGTTTCTATCCCACCTCCCCCATGGGATAGGATAGTCCCATATTTGTGGGACTAATAGTCCGGAGCAAAAAAAATGAAACAAACAATGGACTATTAATCCGGTGAGACTAATAGTCTAATCTCACCCCTAATCCTTCAAACAAACACACCCAAAGAGAACACTCGTGTCGCACAAAACCAAAGTACTACATTCCAAATTCTATAAATCTCTCCCATCAATAAATAAATAATAAATAAAATAAAATTCTACATCTCCACAATCAGAATAACCAAATCAATTATAAATACAATAATGCTAGGTAACCCAAAAAATCATGACTCAAAATATTCAAAACGACATCGTTTTGACATATTTCGAGCCATTCAAGTCACAAAAATTCAGGTCACCAAACATTTTCCTTATAAATATAACAGATGGGTTGGTTTGGAAATTTGGCTATTTTAGTTAATTTTTTGACTATTTTAGTCTAGTTAAAAAAGTTATGTTTAGGGTGATAATTAATTATTTTTTTTTTTAGTTGATTTGATGATTATGAGAAAAAAAGTAAAATGATTATGATTTAGATGTGACGTTTTATTTTGTTAATTATTAACTTATTTTTTTAATCAAAAATAATCTTCTCAAACACCTCCACGTTAACAACTACCCAATTTGTCTGGTTCTGGTTTCAGAAAACAGTTTTCA
The DNA here is from genome assembly GCA_030407325.1 of Camellia japonica. NCBI lineage: Eukaryota > Viridiplantae > Streptophyta > Magnoliopsida > Ericales > Theaceae > Camellia > Camellia japonica. The sequence continues at coordinate 140,867,859 of JAPPVO010000059.1, read as the reverse complement.
GAAAATATACTTTTTTATTTTTCATAATTTAATGTTTTCAATGAAATTTTTTTTATTATTTTTAGATTTTTTTTTTTAATTTTTAGACATACCTAACATAAATACATTTAAAAAGCATAATATTTGTGAAAAAAATCTTTAAAAAATACACTAAATACCAAAAAATATAAAAACAATACGAAAATTCAGTACATTTTTCATATTTTTGTGTATTTATTAATTTTTAAAAATATTTTTCACAAATATTTTACTATTTACATACATCTAAGTAAGGTGCATCTAAAAAAGTAAAAAAATTGATTAAAATTTTAAAAATATTTATTAAAAATAAAAAAAATACGAAAAATAAAAAATTCAATTTTCAAAAAATTGAATTCAAAAAACTGAAACCAAACACACTGATAGTATCACAAAGTCACATTATTCACATAGGAATATATACACAATCACTTGATTTTCCAAAAATAAAATGTAACAATAATGAATTCAAAATGTGGAAACCTAATATGGAAATCTCTAAAAATGAGTATAAAAATCTTTTAGTAAATTTTGAATAAATGTACAGTTTTAAAATATGGATATTTCAACACAGATGAGATTGTTAAATTCATTAAATTATTTGAAGGACTTATTAGTTAATAAGATATAAAAATAGGATTTATTGGTATTTTTTCCTTTTGCTTTTTGGGTGGAACATTAATCAAAGTTCCTTATGAGTTTGGTGTAGTCTATAGCAGTTTTTTTTTTTTTTTTTTTTTTTTGGGGGGGGGGGGGGGGGGTTTAGTTATTTGGTACAATCTTTATTCACAGTTTATTAAATAGAAATAATTTTAAAAAATTAAAAAATTCATTATTTAAAAATTAAAATTGGAATGTTTTGATTTTTGATTCTTATTTTAAACTTACAATAAATTGCATGAAAGCATCTTTTCATTGCTCAATTTCAAAGTGATGAAATTGGGCCAAGTGCCCATTGGGTTCTTGAGATGTATTTCTTACTCGTTGACACAAAAGAGTTAGGTTAGGGATTCCAAATAAATTATCAAATGTTCTATCAAATCTTTTATATAGGTGTGGGATCCACACAAATTACATATGTGTGGGTCCCACACCCCTGTGAAATGTTTGATAAAACATTTAGGGTCTGTTTGGTAACGTTTACGTTTTCAGTTTATATTTACAAAAATTTTATAAACTGATTTTTGTTTATTTTTTGTTTATTTTTAGAAAAACATAAACTACAAACGCGTTTGGTAATTGACAAAATGTTTAAAAATTTTAATATAAAAAGAGTGAAAAATGGCAAGTGGTGGCAAGTGGCGGTAGAAGACAGTGGCGGAAAGTGGTGACGGTGGGTGGTGGTAGCGGGTGGTGGTGGGTGGGTTGTGTGGTGGGTGTAGCGAGTGGGTGGTGGTGGCGGGTGGTGGTGCGGTGGGTTGTGGTGGTGGTGGTAGTGAGTGGGTGGTGGTGGTGGTGGTGGTGGCAGGTGGGTGGCGGTGGTGGTGGTGGCAGGTGGGTGGCAGATGGCGGGTGGTGGTCGGTGGTGGTGGTAGTGGTGGGTAGGTGGCGGGTGGGTGGGTGACGGTGGCGGGTGGTAGCGAGTGGGTGGTGGTGGCAAGTGGTGGCGGATGACGGTAGTGGTGAGTGGTGGCGGGTAGGTGGCAGGTGCTGGTGGCGGTAGGTGGCAGGTGCTGGTGGTAGGTGGGTGACAGTAGCGGGTAGTGGTGGGTAGGTGGGTGACGGTGGCGGGTGGTGGATGGTAGCGAGTGGGTAGTGGTGTGGTGGCAGGTAGGTGGCGGCAGGTAGGTGGCAGGTGGTTGGTGGTTGGTAGCGGTGGGTGGCTGGCGGTGGCGGTAGTGAATGGTGGTGGTAGGTGGGTGGTGAGTGGTGGTGGCGAGTAGGTGGCGAGTGATGGATGGTGGTGGCAGGTAGTGGTGAGTGGTGGTGGCAGGTGGGGTGGCGGGTGAGTGGCGGGTGGATGGCAGGTGGGTGGTGGTTTGGCGAGGGGTGGGTGGTGGTGGCGAGTGGGTGGCAGGTGGCTGGTGGCTAGTGGTGGGTGGTGGTGGCAGGTGGGTGGTGGTGGCGGGTGGTGGGTGGTGGTGGCAGGTGGGTGGTGAGTGGTGGTGGCAGGTGGTGGTGGGGGATGGGTGATGAGAGGTGGTAACGAAAGACGGTGGTGGAAAATGGTGGCGGATGATGATTAGTGTTGGGTAGTAAAAAAAAAAAAAACTCAAAATGGAAACACATTTTTTGAGTTTACATTTTTTGGCCAAATTTATAAACTGAGACCACTGATTTATAAATCAAAAATTTATCAAACAAGTTTTTGTTTCAGTTTTTTAAATTTTTATAAATATAAACAGAAAACTGAAAACGTAAGTGTTACCAAACGACACCTTAATAATTTATTTAGAATTTTTAACATTTTCCCGACACAAAAATATTGATAATTAAAGTCCTTTATGAACTAACATTTTGTTTGTCATTTCTAGTCAAAGTTTGAATTTAAAAATAAATAAATGAATGAAAAGAAGGAAAATAAGCAACTTATACTTATTGAGGTTATATCATCTCTATTTTTTTTTGTATATATTTTTATAATAAATAAAAAATTAAAAAAAAAGCCACACTAAAAAAAGCCTGAGTCATTTTTATTCCCTTGTAATGTGTATAACTAAATTAATTCAAATACAAACTTTTTAAAGAAAATATCATTGAAGACAAAACTCATATTTGTTACGGTAGTGCTACAAGTAATGCTAGAGATCATAAAAAAAAAAATGAAAACGATCATAAAAGATTCTCCACCGTTAGATTACACATACAATAAAACCCTACACATTAATCAAATGACAAAAAATCTTCATGAAGCATTTCATGATATTTTTTTTGTGATCCCTACTATTATTCTTATACAAATTATAAATATCAAAATTTTCTTAAATTGTGCTATATCAATTACACTAGTTAGTATACTATTAATGCATATGATATTATTCTATTTGTTAAGGTATTAAAGATTGGAAAATGTCTCGTAGCTCAAATTTTGTGGTTCAAAAGTGGCTCAAATGGCCAAAACGACGTCGTTTTGGCCATTTTTATGTTGTTCTGTACTCAAAACGACGTCGTTTTTGCCATTTGAATTACTTTTAAGTCACAAAATTTGAATTACGTAACATTGCCGTTAAAGATTTTTGCTAGACAATTTTAATATTTTGAAGAACACAAAAGATGATAGATGACAACAACGTAACTGTTTTGAGACTTTAAATGAGCCAATTAATAATTATTAGATGGCATATGACAATTGGGACCCATTCCTGATTTAACATATATAGGCAAGCCAAATATGTTTGGCAATACAATCATGCACATTAAAAATGCATTTAATTCATGTGTGAATATCAAATGGATTAAGCCTATTTTGGAAAGTGGGTTATAATTCAGATTATAACCTACTTCCTCTCTCATAAAAAAGCTGCTTATAAGTAACTTTTCATCAAAAAATTAATTATAACTATCTTCCCAAAATTAGCCAATGCTTGATAACAAGTGCATGGTGGTCACTCATAATTAAAACTATAAGCTTTGAGAGTACAAATGACAAATGGCATGAAACAAAGTCCACAAGTCTCTTAGAGGTTAAAAATAATTAAATATGAGCAACTTCTTGAAGCACAAAAAATGCTCACTCTGTGATTTGAATTCAAAAAACATAATAAATAATAAATAATAAATAAATAAAAAGATTAAGGACACGAGTAATAATTTAAATTATTCACCCAAAAAAATAACTTACATTTCAGTATCTTCTATACAATTAATTATACCTTTTCTTTCACTTTTCCTTTATGCTTCATTTTCTTTTATTTATCTTGTCCTTATACTTGTTGGCTATTAAAGCCCTCGTTTAGCATGTTAGGTTGGTAGGCTGGTTTGGCATATTGGGTTGGGAGGCTAAGGTTAAAATAGTCATAAAAAGATAAAATTGTTTAAAAAGTTAATACGATAAAATGTCACATCTAAATAATAATCATTTCACTTTTTCTCTCACAAATGTCAAAAAAATAAAAAAAAATCCAACACAAACGAGTCTTTTTACCCATGCTAAAATAATTAAAAAGTCAAAAAATCATTTCACTTTCCAAATGAAGCCTAAGATCACCACCCCCAAAACCCCCCCCCCAACACACACACACACACACACAAACTTCAACACATTTCTTTGATATTTATCTGACTTCAATTTTAATCTAAAAACATTATTCAATTTTTTTGACACCCTTAAATTACATTTCTGTCATTCAAATAGAAAAATAAGTTAATACTGAGGAATACAGCTCAAAGCTTGGCTGTAGACAATAATGATACAGGAGACCGGACAATGGACAATGGACAACTGACAACATATGAAAGACAAACAAGCAAGTAAAAAAAAAATATTCACCCAAAAAAACAAGCAAGTAATGGATGAAAAGAAACATGAAGCTTAGTTTTGGACTAGGAAAATTCTATAGATTTTAAATAAATTATTAAATTTTTTATTAAATCTTTTATATGGGTGTGTGTGAGTTTCACACTCATGTAAAAAGTTTGATAGAAAATTTAATAATTTATTTGAAATTTTTAATATAACTCTTTGGACTATAATGATTTACGATAAAAATATTAGACGAAAAAATAGCCAATAGACAATGATGAATGGTTAATGGATGATAAACAACAAATGATAGACAATCAATGAGTCCCATTTTTAATCTCATTGCTTGAACCACTAGTTAAGGGGTCCTTTGGCAATGACTTTTTTAGTTGATATTTTGATTTTTTTTGACTATTTTAGCTTGAGACTTTTTTGGTTGTTTGGTTTTCTTGTTTGGATTTTTTGACTTTTTGACTTTGAAATGACAATTTTTTTTTTGTCTTTTTGTGATTTTTTAACCAAAGATGATAACCAAACGAGCACTAAATCTAACTATTCACACAATTAAATTTATTTATATGTTTTTTCGGTTTTAATTTATATTGGGCAATATAATTAGACACAAACTTGTATTTTTAAGAGAGTTGGATTTTATCTTTGTAAATAAAATAGTATTTTTAGCATAAACCTTAAACCCTAATCAACCCCAAATGAAGATTTTGGGGTTGATTATTGCCAAAATAATTATTAAATATTTATTAAAAATTTTATATATTTAAGACAATTAAATTTTACTTCTATGATTATCATTTTCAATATATAGATTGTAAATATATTGCGGCAACACTTCCTTGCAGATACTTACCAAACAGGGCCACAATATGTTGTGAGATTGTAAAATTAGAGAATTTGTTTTAAGAAATTGTAAATTTTTTGTTAATCATTTAATTTGTTTTAGGACAAATATTAAAATTGTGGAGGCCATAACTTTTAGGGGGATGCACCAATAAATCCCAAATTAATAACTTATGCACTGTTTAGTCCTAAAAGTTTTCTTATAGACTGAAAGGTCCCATTACAATGTTAATAACATCAGATACAATGTTAATAACATCAGAGTCATGTTACAAACATTAGATTTCAAACATCTAATGTTCATCAAATTTCAATAATGTTTGAAAATATAGGATGAAAAATATCTAATGTTCATCAGATTTCAATAAATTTTGAAATTATAGAATGAAACATCAGATCATTTACATCATTTACATCATGCTGATGTAAAAATGGGACTAAATGGAGCATAAGAAAACTTTTAGGACTAAATGGTTCAACGTTTCAAAAACTAGGACTTATGGGTAAATTTTCCTAACTTTTATATTATTAGTTTTTAACACATGTTATAACATTGTAACTTTAAAATTATGAATCATTTATTATACAAACTACAAAATTTAAAATTAATAAAATTATATCACATTATTTATTAATACAATAATTGATATATCAATTTATTTGTATAACTTTATTCTTTTAAGAGATAACAAAACACACCTCACAAGTAAAAACATTATTCCAAAATTACCAAATAACCTCTCTTTGTGAATGATGACTTTTTAAAATCCAATCTTGTGGAAGGGTATGTGCATCTCCTCCTCAGACAGAGGACACTAAACTCTATGAAAGAATGGGTGGAAAAAATATTTTTCCAAGGTAAAAATGGCTATTTTCTAAAAAAGTTTGGGAAGTGCGGGTTGGTTGATTTTTTTGATTATTTTAATTTAGAGTTGAAATGTTTGTTTGGGTTGATTTTTTTTTTACTTTTATGAAAGAAAAATAAAATGATTATAATTTAAATGTGATATTTTATTTTATTAACTTTTTAATATATTTTGTCTTTTTATAATTAATTTAGCCAAAGCTAACTTAGCCTACATGGCAAACGAGGCTTAAAATGACACTTTAAGCCTACTATGACAACTCAAAATTTTAATTAAAAAGTCAAAAAATTATTTCAAAAATATTCTTTTTTTTTACTCTTTTATATGTCTTTTCGTAAAAATTTAAAAATTACTCAAAAAATCAATTCTCGTAATAATCATAAAAAAGTTAGAAGTCAAAAAATTTCAACTCAAATGAAAAAATCAAAGATCCTTTTACTCACTTTACAAGGTCAAAAATTTCTTCCAATTCACACTACTTTTTGCAGGTTTTTGTAACAAATTAAAAGTTATTCCTAACGTTGGTTTGAGTTTTTTGAATTAAATTTTTTGAAAGTTGAGTTTTTTAGTTTTTGTATTTTTTTTGTTTTTAGTGAATATTTTTAAAATTTTAAATATTTTTTTACTTTTTTAGACGCACCTTACTTAGATGTATCTAAAAAGTAAAAAATTTATGAAAAAATATTTTTAAAAATTAATAAATATATAAAAATACAAAAAATGTACTGAATTCTCGTATTTTTTTTGTATTTTTGGTATTTAGTGAATTTTTAAAAGGTTTTTTTCAATTTCTTTTTACTTTTTAGGTATATGTATGTTAGGTATGTTTAAAAATTTAAAAATTGCTGAAAATATTAAAAAAATTCAGTAAAAACAAAAAACACGGAAAATAAAAAAAGTTAAATTTTCTAAAAAGTGTTTTTAAAAAATGATAACCAAGCATGGTGATTGATTTTTTTCACTTCATATTTTAACAAAAAATCAAAAAGTCATTTCTCAAACTGATCTTAAGTAAATGGATTCCAAATCTTAATGAGGTTTAAAGTAAAATTTCAATACAATTTTTTATTATTATTTATGAATATGAGATTTTTTATCTTCAAAATTTTTATTCTCCTATCATAAGACACTCTCATTCATTTGATTATACATCAAGATTCACGTGTTTTAATATTTTTATATGATTTAATGGTTAAAAATACATTGGGACATATCAATGGAGGAATTTGAGAATAAAAGATCATTGGCTGCTCCTTTTATATTGAAATAATATTTATTAGCTTTTTTATTTTATTTTTGTATGTAAAATTCAGTTTTTTATTAGTAAATAAAATTTTTAGAAATTTATTTATAAATCTTTACTATTAGCCCTTTAGTCAAATAAGAATTTCGTAGATGGGTCTTTGTTGTTTAAAGACCTTTGGATAACTGAAAGAGTACTTTTTAGCTTTTGTTTTTTGAAATTAAATATTTTTAGCTTGAATCTCTAGACAAAAACCTTTTTTTACTTTGAAAATTTTGAAATTATATAGGAATTCATTTTTTTTAAACCTTGTGCAGAGAGTTGAGTATGGGGCCTTTCATAATCGGTTGCCTAGAGCGTAGACTTCGATAGTTTTAAGCTGGAGTCGAAATTGTAACCAGTGCGTGAGAACTGTTGGTGAGATAAAACAAAAATGTTAGAGATTCTAAAAGTTTTATCAAAATTTCTATCAAATGTGTGGGACTCATGTGGGTCTCACACCCATACGAGACATTTGATAAAAATTTTAAGATCTGTAGTATTGATCTGATACTCATGTAAGACATTTGATAGAAATTTTGGTTTTATCTGTTGAAAAGTTGGACAAGAGGGATCTAGACAAGCCCAACAATGTAGGGCTAAGAATTCAGAAACATTCTCTTAAAATAAAATTAGGAGTATTTGTGAATTCCTTATATTACCAATAATCCCAAGATTATAAATACAAAAATTTTATTTTCAACCGCCGTTTTATAAACTCGTACTCAAGTCCACTAAAATTTTAGTCACCGTTTGGCAAAAGAAAAATTAATTAGCTTTTTAGAGTTAGCACCTTTTTAGTTTGAAATTAAAAAAGTTTATTTGGCAAAAACTTTTTTTTTTTTTTACTTTTGTAAGAGAAAAAGTGAAATACTTATGGTTTGAATATGATATTTTATTTTATGAATCTATTTAATTTATTTTATTTTTTGTAATTTTTTAATCTCAATTGAAATAGCAAAATGAAGCCTTGATTAACAAGTGAAAAGGACTCCCACCATAGAGTCACCAGGTTGGTCAAGAAAAGGCAATCGATGTACCCTAAAGACATGAAGGTTGAAGACCATTTCACCCCTCAAACCCTACTTTACAATTTGCATACTTCAAAAATCCAATTAGTGGTGAAGTGCTTTACTTGAGAGGAATCCTATGTTGGAAAAAAGATATCTTTTGTGCTATGTGACAAACAAATTATAAGTTAATGGTTCGTATATCTAGCGCCTCTCTTTTTCATAAAAATTTAGGAACCCATTAGGGCCCAATCCCAAGTTCTATGATTTTTTTATAAAATTATTATGGGATAAAATTTAGTTACCATCTTTCAACTAATACATCAAATGGTGATTTGAGAGTCGATTTCCCAATTCTTTTTTTAATAATTTTGAGCAAACAAATATTTGTTGTTAACTTATAGGGGTCAACACATTATAATGTGTTTAAAGACATGTGGATCCTATTTTTAATTTAATTGGAGATTTAACATTTTTTTTTGGGGGGGGGGGGCACTTTTTGACCTTTTTTTTATTTTTTATTTTTTTAAATTGATGTATTTAGAAATTAGTAAAAAGGTTACCTCTTCATTAATAGAAAAGTTAATTTTTTCAACTTTTTTAATTACTTTTTTAACTCTTACCAAATGAAAATTTACTTTTAGCTTATTTAGTCAAAACAATTAATTTTTTTAATTGATCCTAAACAGGAATGACCAAAGGCTATAAACTACTATTTTCTAACATCATAAACTCAAATGTTTTCAGTCTAATTCCTTTTATGTTGTGTTTGGTTGGAGGATTTGAAAAGGAATTTGGAAAGAAAAATGCAAAAGGTAGGTGAAATGTGAATAAAACATGCCTATATTTCATCTAGTTTCACACACTTTTTCCCTTTCCCTTTCCAAATCCCCCTCCAAATCCCCCAACCAAACACAGCTTTAATGTTATGCCTAATCTTAATTGGTACACATAATTTATAAATAATTTGGAAACAATAAAGATTATCTAGAGTTTATTCAAGAATGGTGGATTCAATATAGCCTTACTTACCTATGAATGTTTGTCGTTGAGTTTAGGCGAGTCAAACAAGTTATGTATCAAAACAATTCAATTTAAATTCATTTAATAAATGAGTTTCAGTGAGTTGAATTGAATTAGATACAAATCAAACAAATCGCTGCTGGTGGTGGTAGGATTGGCAATATCAATATTTTGAAAAAATACATAACCGATATTTTAGTTTCTCACCAAATCTTACACTGTTGTGAGAAATAAAACAAATAAAATAAGATAATTAATCGTTTATCACCTGATTTACAAATCAAATATAAAAAAAGAGCTCTCTTTCTCTTCTTTTCTTAACATTTTCACCAAATCATTTCTCAAATAACATATAAACCAAACATAGAAGAAGGAAAAAAAAAAAAAAAAATTTCTTTTTTTCTTTCTTATCATTTCTCACCAAATCACTCCATCCAAATAGCAGAATGTAAGTGATTCCAAAGCAACAAATATTGAAGTTCAGCATAGATTTAACAAGTCATTGATTTAGTGGACAAAAGAAAAAGAGAAAAATGGAACAAAACCAGCTAACAAAAGCACACCCAATTGAATTTTGGAACTAAACTATTAGAGAATCAAAGAAAAAACTCTCCCCCCTTGTTTTTTTATTTCCTGAATAAAAGCTAGGAGGGTAGTTAGTGAGAATTCTTGACATAGGGACTCTTACTCGTTAGGAAGTCGAACAGAAAGGGCTTATTGATGGGCCGACCCGCAATATGAGTAACCCATACAAGAATTGATGAGAGAAACAAGCTAAGAGGCATATAGTTCAATCAATATCGCTAAAATAATTAACCAAAAAAAAAAAAAAAAGTCCTAGCAGCTGCTTCTACTCCTCCCTTTCTTTTCTTTTGTTTGGGTGAATACAAAATCCTAGGTTTTTGAATGTGAAAAACTGGTTGGAGATTACGCACAATCTAGTCAATAAGAATGTAGAATCAGACAAAAGGCAAACCAAAGTAATGATAAAATGCATGATTTCTTATAAGCAATCCGTGGATTTAACAATTTTTTTATATGACATTAAAAGGCCTATAAATAAAATAAAATAAAATAACAGAAAAACAACCGTATTAAATATAATATTACCTTGTGCAATTGTATGAATCTAATAAATTAAGGTTCCACAATACATGTTCTTCATAAATTAAAGCACATCTCAAATTTCCTAGTGGCCATTAAACCCCTCACCAGCTTGAGAATTTGAAGGGCCATCATGGAGATTTAGATGAACTTCTGAAACAAGTGATGAACGAACAGAAGCGTATATTTAGATGTAGACGAGGCTATTCACATAAGATACACACCTGATATCGTATTCAGGCACATTGCATAGGACTTTAGTTTCTTTACTCTTCATGTCGTAACAAAGGATTGACCTCCCGAACTGAACCAATATCACATTGCAGCCTGCAAAGAGGACCATTCCCTGCTCATTAGCGATTCCACCAAGCGCAGAATTGTCTAAATAGAAACGGGTTTTCTCTTCCCACGTCCTCGTGTTGCTGTGCATTTGCATCGTGTTTGAGTACACGTTAGACAACACATTCACCAATACTGAGCGGCCATTCGCATAAGCTGAACAAAGCTTTCCATTCATTGTCCCTAAAGTTGCGTTGATGCCATGATACCCTTGGATGAGTTGTGACCTGTCTTTCGTGAGATCAAATGCAACAATCCCATGATGCTTCGCCTGCCAATAAACAACACCATCCACGTAAATGCCTGATCTAGGCACGAGCTTCTTGCTGGCAAAGCAAATCTCTCCAGAAATTTTCCAAGATCCATCAGTGGATGAATAGATCTCAAATTCAGTCGCATTATCAAAGTCGACAGATGGGAAAGCACACACCAGCTTGTAATCAGCCACAAAGTTGAGCAATGATGGTTCAAAGACAAGTACAACAGCAGGATCGAGCCCATGATCAGCATTTGTTTTAGGAAGTTTCTTCAACTGCCTGGTAACAGGATTGCAGATGTAGTAGGGTTTATCCCCAGTCTGACCTTGGCAGCAAATTAGTCCATTGGAAGACGCCCTAATGTCAATGGGCTCGGGCAAAAATTTCAGAGACGGATCCGGAACACCACAAGATTGAGGGTCGATGGAGATAAATGATGGTGGGTCCCCCCCAGAGGACTGGCAGAAGAGGCCTGAGATAGCCTGGAAGGTAAGTGACTGGTTGTGGGCAAAGAAAGGAGTTGAAATCTGGAGCTTCCAGTCCCTACAAACACCTTGGAACCTGAAAAGTGATTTTGCAGGAAGGAAAGGAAGAGTGTGCTCCCTTATTATATCCCTGAGGTCCATGTAAATCTTACTGTTCCTGCTGCCCACGAGCTTATTTGGCCTCTTTCCTCGATCCATTGACTTTCACTCGATATTTACTCCACTACTTGAACAGCAATAACATTTCAGTGTCTGTTGGACTAGCAAAATATATACATGAGAAGAAACAATAATAACAATAGCTAAAAAGGAGAGAAATGATCCTGGTTTATCCTGGCAGTTGCTAAGAGTATCAAATGTTGGGAGTTCTATATAGAGGAACAAATTCGGTCAAGGACATTAAGTTTTAGTTCAATCATCTGTTTCACTGTATTTCACTTTAATGTGATACACAATGAAAGAAAAAAAATTCTCATCCTTGCTAAACCGCCATAAGTTTTTAAATAGATTCTTGCTGCACTTCTACAAATACAAGGTACTTAATAACGTGAAAGCTTACTTCCATTACATCCATAAAACATTTCAAATAAACAAATTCCGTACCTAAAACCTTTAAAATAGCACGACAATCAAGATAAGATCCTTTGTTAATAGATGCAGCAAGATGTCAACCGGGCTGTAGTATTCCTTTGCATAGCCTTCATTAGTGAATAGAGTGTACGCAAGAGATTCTAATGAATTTACACAATGATGTCATTTTGCATTTGGGCACTTATTCTAATTCAGACCAGATTATCGACATATAATTAAAATTAAATGCCTACTGGATCGATCAGTCACATTATTAATAATGGTCTTCATTGAGCAATGCATCTCCAATACCACAGATTTCCTTTCTATCAGAACAAATAACTTCATCACATCCAAGTAGTCAATATTATAAACAATCAACATAAATAAATCCAAACGCAACTATAATCAATAGACAATAGGTACTACAGTGTTTATTTGCTCAATTACTCCAAATGAAGATCTAAACAAGATCTAAACAAGCCATACATTTTTGCTATATTTGGATCATGAATTTGAGGAGGAATGAAAAAAGAAAAAAAGAAGTGAAAATAAGCTAAATTGTTTTCTTTTGTTTGGTTAGATTTGAAATATGAGAAGAAAATTACTATGCATTTGTTATAAAAAGAATAAAAAAATAAAAAATCATTTTTTTGTTTGGTTACCTATAAAAATGAAGTGTCATGACGGGAAATACCAAAAGTTGGAATCTGAGTGTATTTTAAAAGATGGAGCTATTTCCACTCCATTTTTTCGCCTTTATTATATTGTACATACAATAAATCTTTTTGTTTTAGAATACTCAATTACAATGTTTTTTTTTTTTTGATTGACACCGGAATGTCCAGATCAAAGCCTAACTAATAAATACTCGATTACACTATTGCAAGGATTTTATTGTAATTTTAACATAATCAAAACACTAGACCAAAAAAAAAAGTGCAAATGTACAATACAGTAGTGGAAATAATGCAACACCACCCTTTTTTTTAACATCCCAAAGCATATTTTAACATATTTCTATACACTTTTCACATGCCCGCCAAGGTTAATGACAACCCTTTGGGCAGTCATTAACACTTTCCTTTAATATTTTCCCTAAACAAATCCAAAATCCAAACATGGCATTACTGAAAACGAATCCTATCGACATTGTATAGAGCATATTCAACACTCATGAAGCATGTTGGACAGACAACTAGCATATCCAGTGTTTCAAAATCAAAATCTCCTTTTTCCTTCTCACTCTTTTAGGTCAAACCAAAAATGGACTTACATCAAATCAAGAAGACACAAAAACCTAAACTTAAACCCAATTTCGCATCACCCCCATAATAACAACAACCGAATTGCATATACAGTATATAGAGAGATATAGAAATTCAAAACAAGTAGAGATCAAAGTTAACATGATCAAAAATCGAATTGAGCAAATCACTAAAAAGATATTTAAAGTAACTATTATTACAGAAGATAAAGCTACGACTATCAAATTCGAAGTGAGAAAATAGTGAGGAATTGAGCTAGAGAGAGAGAGATATACCTTTGGAAAAACTGATCTGGATCGGCAAAGAGCTTGTGATCTTGTAGAGTAACAAAAGCGAGAGAGAGAGAGAGAGAGAGAGAGAGAGAGAGAGAAGGAAGGGGGGGGGGGGGGGTCGGGGGTTCGGATATGGTCGGGCCCTAAATTTGGACCCGGAAGATGACTCCGGATTGACTATTAGGGTATCCTTCAATTTAGGAGGGGTAAATGACACTTTGAACCCCTAAAGTTTTACCTATTTTTTACTTTGGTCTTTTAAGTTTGATTTTTTTTCACTTTGGTCCTTTATATTTACAATCTTTCATGTTTGTAATCTTTTCTACTTTAGCCCTTTAAGTTTGATTTTTTCCACTTTGGCCCTTCATGTTTGTAATCATTCCCACTTTGGCTTTTTATGTTTGCAATTCTTCTCACTTTACTCCTAGACTAATTTCTATCTAAAAAAGTAACAGAATTTATCACATCATTAACATATCAGCTCCATATGTGATGTAAAAAATTCACTAAAGATACAAAAAATAAAAAACAAAAAATTGAAAATTGAAAATTGAATTTTTTTAAAAAAATTTTAGTGAACTTTTTTTTTTTTCTAAATTTATTCATAAACATTATTACATTATAGATGCATCTAGCTTAGATACAGCTAAAAAAAAAAAACAAATTGAACTAAAAAAAAGAAACAAATACGAAAGACAAAAAAAAATGATTTAAATTTTTCATTTCAGAATTGACAATACGGGTGTTTGAGTCAGTATATTTCATTTTTTTTTTCACTTTAGTAAACTTTTTTTTTATAGTTAAATTTGTTTTTATTTTTTTAGCTGCATCTAATCTAGATGCATCTATAATATAATAATATTTATGAATAAATTTGAAAAAAAAAATTCATTAAAGACTAAGGCCAAGTATGGGAAGACTAAATAAGTGCACTTTTTGACTTTTTATGAAATATGGGTTGGATTTGGGTTGGGTTTGAAGTGATGTGTTAGAGAGGTGATGTGACTTAAATAAGGTAGTGACTTTTTGACTTTTTGAATTTTTTTGAAGATGCCAAACTTGGCCTAAGAAAAAATGTCAATTTTTTGCATCTTTAGTGAATTTTTTACATCACACATGAAACTGATGTGTTAGTGATGTGACAGATTTTGGGGCCATTTGGGAACATGAATAAAAAGTCAAAAGTAGGCTTTTAACCTATTTTGGGTCACATCACCTCTCACATGAAAAAGCCAAAAAAAAATTAAAAAAATCATATTTTAACCATCTTCTCAAAATACCCCTCTGTTAGTTTTTTAGATGAAAGTTAGTTTAGGAATAAAATGGGGAGGATTACAAATATGAATGGTCAAAGTGGGATGGATTACACACATGAAGGGTTAAAGTAAGAAAAATTAAACTTAAAGGGCCAAAGTAGGAAGAATTATAAATATAAAAGGTCAAAATAAGAAAAATTAAACTTAAAGGGTAAAAATAAGAAATGAGTGAAACTTTAAGAAAGCAAAGCGAAATTTACCTATTTAGGAGTAGAGGCTTCCCCTTCACTCTTTTGGTTTAGTTTTTAGAACCTATTTTTTTTATTTAAAAAAATAGTTTAATAAATTTATATATATATATATATATATTATTTATATAATTTTATTGCTTGCAAGTGTAAAAAGAAGTTTTAAAAATTTTAAAATATATATTTTAATGTTTAGTTCCGTCAAATTAATTGATTTTTTAAAAATTTTTTTTTAAAATTTTAAAAATCAAACCAAACACGACAGTCTTTCAAAAATATAATTGTGCGTTGATTAATAATTTTTTTGTATTTTTTTAATTTAAAGCTCGTTTAGCAGCAAAATTTTTTATTTAAAAAAATTATGTGGAGCATAATCATGCGAGACAAGTCTATAGATATATGTATCTGATTACACGGTTGTAATCTTAACTTGATCATCAAAGGGTTCTTGCAAAGGACCGAGGGATATTGCTGTAACTAAGTTATAATAGTGGTCTGTGGTGTTTTAGGGAAAAAAATTTGAGTCTTTTTTGATAATTTAAATCGTTCATATTATAGGTTCGTTAAATAGATCATCTATGTAAAAATTAAATTGATTGAAACTCTATAACTCTATAACAAAAGCACATTTGTTTTTTAAAAAATAAACGATTAATATAATCTTAATAATTTTTATAAAACAATTTGTATCTGATCATGGAATTGTGAATTTTTGATTAACTTAATTTTTTATATGAATGATATACTCAATCAATCTTACTATATAAACAATTCAAATTGCCAAAAAAGACTAAAAAATCCACACCACATATTCACAGTATCCCCGAATCCCCTTGGGAAGGAACCAACCAACGTAATCTTGAGGGAAGCAGGGTCACTGCTGTGACCCCCATTGCTGAAATTGTGCCGTTTTAGCACTACTACAAAAATAGATAAAGATCACACTTTGAAAAAAGAAAATATCTCACTTTTATTGGAAGTGTGATAACAAAAATTAGATTGATATTTTAATTACACTTGATTTGATTAAGTGTGATAATATTTATTTCAGTAATGGTAGAGAGCCCGAATATAGGGGCTCGAATTTGGCTCGAAATTAGGGGGAAGAAGGAGGAGCAGGAGAAGAAGGAGGAGGAGGAGAAGGAGGAGAAGAAGGAGTGGACTGGAGGGGCCAACAAAATCGGGCGGAGGTGGAGGTGGAGGTGGAGGCGGAGGCGGAGGTGGAGGTGGGGCTGCGATGCCGACGAGCGACGAGGGACGAGCTGCGAGATCGGCTGACGAGCTGGGACGCCGACGAGCTGCGACGACGACGCCTCTGCTCTTCTCTCTCTTGCCTCTGCTCTCCTGTGTTCAATGAAGAAGAAGAAGAGAAAGAAAGAAAATGAAGAGAAAGAAAAGGAAGAAAAGGGCCAAAAAAAAAAAAAAAAAATCAAAACCCAAAACGACGTCGTTTTGGGTTTTGAGCCAATTTCGAGCCCCGAATTTCGGGCCCTCAAACATTAGTCTATTTATTTTTTATGTCAATTTTCAATTTAGTGTGATTATTTATATTTTTTTTAATCACATCTTTTAATTAACATGTGATTAAAGATCACATAAGAAGAATTAAAAATATCTCACTTTTATTAGAAGTGTGATTAAAAAAATTAAAATGATTTTTTAATCACACTTAATTTAATGAGTGAGATAATATTTGTTTTAATCATGCATTTTAAGTAAGTGTGATTATATATCACTACTATTAAAAATCACACTTTGACAAATAAAATATCTCACTTTTATTGGAAATGTGATAAAAACAATTAGATTGATATTTTAATCACACTTGATTTGATTGAGTGTGATAATATTTATTATTTATGTCACTTTTTAATTAAGTGTGATTATATATATTCTTTTTTAGGTAAATTACAAACACACCCTCAGAGATTTACTTTAATTACAAATTACCCCCTGTGGTTCTAGAATTTATATTATGCCACCTAAGGTTTCCAATTTCATAACAAATAGGTCATTTTATTAATAAATCATGAAATTAATTAACAGTTTTTAATAATGTTAAAATTTTATTTCAATTAATAATTCAAATAATTTTATTATTGTATAGGTGAACAGTTAGAAATTTTACTTTTTCAATTAATTTTGTTAAATCAAAAATTCTGACAATGAGGTATTTGTAATTTTTCAAACCACATAGGGCAATTCGTATTTTAAGCAAATCTAGAGGGGAATATTTGTAATTTACATTATATATATATATATATATTTTAATAACTTGTGATTATATTTATTTTTTATGTCACTTTTCAATTAAGTGTCATTATATATATATATATATATTTTTTTAATCACACATTCTAATTAATGTGTGATTTTATATACACTACTTACATTTATTTTTAATCACACTTAATAAGTGTGATTATATATATGTATATATATTTTTTTAAATCCTAAATAGTGTATAAAATATTTCAGTTTGATTTTTATATAAAATCATATTCCCAAATTCGCGCCTATTCCTACCCACGATTACAGAGCATGACTCTTTCCTTTGCCATCAAGATTGGATTTCCCAAGTAGTATAGGTCTCTTCTCCTTGCCTTCTGTTTCTAAAACGAAGCCCTAATTCGTTTTCTTCATCACAGCTCTGAACCACCATTGAAGTTACTCAAACCACCATTGAAGTTTGTCTTTTGAAATCAAAAACCTCTTAAAATTTCTGGCGAGTTCTCTATTTTTGATGCCCCTTTTGTGTGTATATATTTATGATTATGATTATGATTATTATTAGTGAAATTTTATAGATATAGGTTTTCATTGTGAATGAACGTCTTGGGTGATAATGATACATGTTCTGTAAATCAGAGTTGTTTTTGTTAAGGTTTTTGTTGATGGTTGGTGGGATTTACGGGTCTATGTCAGTTGCTTTGTAGAATATGCAACTCCATTGCACTAGTGACTATATATATATATACACATATGTAAATATATGTATTTGACACAAACATAACAATATATGGAAAAAGAGAAGGACCCATATACTAGAACTTTAATAGTATACTTAGGTTTTTTTTTAAGACTAGAACTTTAATAGTATACTTACTAGTGGCCTTTGCCATTTTACCTTTTGGATATAAATAACCATTAAATCATGGTTGCTGACTTCCAGAATTGTATTGTACTTGTTGAGAATCAAGGTTACTTTTGACAAATGATCACTTTGAACTCCAGTAGCTAGCTAAAGAAATTGAGATTCATTTCATTCAATGATCATTACAGAGGGTTCTAATGTATTATATACATGTGATACAATGCTTTAACCATAACCACTAACTTCCAAACCTAACCACAACTACTTGTAGTTAACTATAGTTCTAATAGACTAATAACTTGATCTGAGGAGGCTTCATATTGTCCTTAGTTTTCAACAATGTGAGCTTAGTTATTAGGAGATCATTTCAATTTATTTTATTTTATTTTAAATTTGTATCTTCGATGCTTTTGATTGTGATTGTTATTTGGAATTATAATGTTGCAAGTCATGTGTGTGGCGGTGGCCACCAGTGAGAGTGCCCCAATGTCTGTCACTCTACCTGGAGACAATTGAATTTAGCAGATTTACAAGGTGTAAGGTGGAAATGAAGTTGGTAAGGTATCTTTTGGGGAATGCCATGGTTTTAAAGAAGCTGAAAATTATGTCTTAGACTAGGAATAAAACAATAAAGGCAAATGTTTTGAAGTTTCCAAGAGGCTCAAGCACATGTTAAATTGAATTGCGCTACAGCGCCTCTTTCTTGCACCGCTTAGTGGAGTGGCTTTGATATTTGGCAGGATACAACTTGTACTCACTCTTTCGAGATAGCATTTTGGTCTTAGAATTGGTAGTCACCAAGATGGTAGAATGAACAATCTGAGCCTGTTTGGATAGTGTCATAACAATAGATTGGATTAGAACCAAAAAGAGTTCAATCTCTTTCCTCTAGGATGTAGATTAACTTCCTTAAGTCTTTAATTCATCATATTACTAATAGCGACTTAAAAGTGTGTTGTATGACTTGGAAAGGAAGTGATTGCAGTCCTTTTTTGTTCCTATGAACTTTATTTGCTAGTCATAGTTCATATGGTTTCTTATCTTTTGTTTGCTTTTATCTAAATTTCTGTTTGTAATCTTGCTTATCTATACCATGTGTTCTATGACATTCTAAAAAAATTACTTATCTAGGTGATTAGTGGCCATTTGGGATGGGTGAGATCTATTGCATTTGATCCAAGTAATACATGGTTCTGTACTAGCTCTACAAATCGCACGATCAAGGTACCTTCTCGTTTGAATTTCCTTTTTGCAAGTAACCACTGGGCTGCTTTACTTTGCTGCTTTGTTGTTGCTGTTTTGGGCTTGATTCAGTACCTATTTAATCTCTACTTTGGGCTCAAAAGAAACATCAAAGTAGGATAAATTGTTATAAATAATTTATAAGATAATGATCAATTTTTTTCTTCCAAATGATCCAAATCATAATTAATTTTATTCTAAAACTATTTATTTGATGTGTTCAAAGGAACTGTACGTATAGAGAAAAGACTAGTATAAAGCCAATCATCACAAATCAGATTAACATATTTAGGCCTCGTTTGGGGAGTGGCTATTTTAGCCAAAAAGCCAACTAAAACTTGTCACATCACCTTTCTACTTTTCTGCACATCTTTTCGTAAAAAGTCAAAAAGTTACTAAAATAGCCTGTTCCCAAACGAGGCCTTAGTATGACAAATAGTAACCAAAGTTCAAAGAACCAAACAGCTGAACGAAGGGCACCAACGAGTCAAATAAGTTACCTTTTTCGTTATCACTTGGCCATCTGTTATATGTGAAAAGTATATATTGTAGAAGTGGTAGAGAAATAAAGGTGCTCTTTTCTCTGCAAGTTCCTTATAGACAAGCTAATGATATCTGGCATAAATTGCAAATAATGCAAGTGCACTGCATTCTTTCTCAGGGTTGATAAATCAACATACAAGCATCTTTCAAATAAGGAGGTTATAGAATCATGATCTCTAGAACTACCAAAAAGCACAAACGTCAACTAAAACAATTTAGGCCTACCAATACAGCATTGAGAAACATACATAAACATTGAGACTAACCTCTCCAAAATTATAAGAGTAGTTTGTGCTGCTACAATTACCCTTTAAAATGATAGTTTTTCCAGCCCAACCGAAAAAATTCAGGCCGCTTAAGGTAGCCAAAAAGACCTTATTCTTTTGCAGGCCTGCCAGCTATACTGCTGAGTAGAAGGCTTGTATCACCTAATATTACACTCAATGTGCTGCCAGCAGCAGGCAACCAGCAGTATGCAGCAGCAGTAACACAACAAGTAGCCTGCCAACCTTCAAGTATCCTACAAACAGCATGCATCAGCAAGTATGGTGCAGAGTTGTTTTGCTGCTACTGCTGCTGCAGAGTTGTTTTTCCTACTACTGCAAGTTGCTGCATGTTTGGGAGGCAAACCACCTAAGTGAGTTGGGCTACACCTCATCATTCCACTCCCAAACTGACACAGTTATGTAGTTAGGATTAATTACAATTAGGTTGAGTTGGTTATAGAGTAGTTAGAATTGTAGTTCAGTTAGATGGTTATGCAATATATGTATGTATGTTCACGTACTCTGTATAGAACTCATTCAAGAGATATACTTCTTCATTCTATGGATTGCTTTATGGTTTCAAAGCAATTCTTCTTCTTCGAATTGGCACTACAGATTAGGGCATCCCTTATCTCATAAGCAACATCACCTTGCTAAGAATGAAAAAAATTTCTTTTAATAAACATTGTAAAAGTATGTGCACTCGCTGCTGTGTGTCTAAATGATTGTATATTTAATGGAGTTCAGCCTAGTGGGTCTGAGTTATATGAAATTATTAAGGTTAGATTTGCTCTTTGGGTTAAAGTTTCATCAAAGGGGATCATGTACTCTGTCATGGACTTAATCAACAATCTAGAACAAATTAAGGACTACAGCTGAGATTTGTTCTGTCATATGCTGGCTGCTGTTTGGGTGTTTTGGGAGGCTTTTTGGATTCTGTTGGTCTGCTAGTTTGGTGAGCATCTGCTTCACCACTGGCTGTGCTGGTTGGGACAACACCTGCTGGTCTGCCACCATGTATTATGAGCTTGTCTGTAATTTGCTAGTTGTTGTTTTTGGTGTCTGTTGGTTTTTGATTTACTGGTTTGGGTAACACCTGTTTCAGTCCTAGCTGTGTATCTATCTGCTGACTGTGTATTTATCTGTCTCAGTGCTGTATCTATCTGGCATTTTGGTGTCTGCTAGTTTGTTGGTTTACTGGTTTGGGCAACACATGTTTCAGTCCTGGCTGTATATCTATCTGCTGACTATGTATGTATCTATCTGACTTTGAGCCTTTGTGCTGTGTATCTGCTAGACCTGTTAGCTCTGTTGTGTATCTGTCTCAGTGCTGTTAGCTCTGCTGTGTATTTGTTGGTCCCTGACCAACAGAAACCACCTTGGCTTGCCTATTTAAAGCAGTGTCAATCAAGAGACTATTACCATACCTAGACCATAAGGACCCAAAATGATGCCAGTTATCATACCATAAAAAAAAGGTCCCTTCACCATTGCCAATCTTGCACTGAATTAAGTGAAACAAGAACTCTCTTAAGGACTAAAGTTTCCTCCAGGCCCAAGAACTTAGCAGATTTACAGGGTGTAAGGTGGAAATGAAGTTGGTAAGGTATCTTTTGGGAATGTCATGGTTTTGAAGAAGTTGAAAATTATGTCTTGGACTAGGAATAAAACAATAAAGACAAATGTTCTAAAGTTTCCAAGAGGCTTAAGCACATATTCAATTGAATTGCGCTACAGCGCCTCTTTCTTGCACTGCTTAGTGGATTGGCTTTGATATTTGGCAGGATACATGTACTCACTCTTTCGAGATAGCATTTTGGTCTTAGAATTGGTAGTCACCAAGATGGTAGAATGAACAATCTGAGCCTATTTGGACAGTGTCATAAGAATAGATTGGATTAGAACCAAAGAGAGTTCAATCTCTTTCCTCTAGGATATAGATTAACTTCCTCAAGTTTTAATTCATCATATTACTAATAGCGACTTAAAAGTGTATTGCATGACTTGGAAAGGAAGTGATTGCAATCCTTTTTTGTTCCTATGAACTTTATTTGCTAGTCATAATTCATATGGTTTCTTATCTTTTGTTTGCTTTTATCTCAATTTCTGTTTGTAAACTTGCTTATCTATACCATATGTTCTATGATATTCTAAAATATTAACTTACGTAGGTGATTAGTGGCCATTTGAGATGGGTGAGATCTATTGCATTTGATCCAAGTAATACATGGTTCTGTACTAGCTCTATAGATTGCACGATTAAGGTACATTGTTGTTTGAATTTCCTTTCTGCAAGTGACCACTGGGCTGTTTTACTTTGCTGCCTTGCTGCTTTGCTGCTGCTATTTTGGGCTTGATTCAGTACCTATTTAAACTCTAATTTGGGCTCAAAAGAAACATCAAAGTAGGATAAATTGTTATAAATAATTTATAAGATAATGATCAATTTTATTCTTCCAAATGATCCAAATCAAAATCAATTTTATTCTTAAACTATTTATTTGATGTGTTCAAAGGAACTGTACGTGTAGAGAAAAGACTAGTATAAAGCCAATCATTACAAATCAGATTAACATATTTAGTATGACAAATAGTAACCAAAGTTCAAAGAACCAAACAGCTGAACGAAGGGCACCAACGAGTCAAATAAGATACCTTTTTCGTTATCACTTGGCCACCTGCTATATGTGAAAAGTATATATTGTAGAAGTGGTAGAGAAATAAAGGTGCTCTTTTCTCTGCAAGTTCCTTATAGACAAGCTAATGATATCTGGCATACACTGCAAATAATTTACAAGTGCACTACATTCCTTATCAGGGCTGATAAACCAACATACAAGCATCTTTCAAATAAGGAGGTTACAGAATCATGATCTCTAGGACTACCAAAAAGCACAAACGTCAGCTAAAATAGCTTAGACCTACCAATACAGCATTGAGAAGCATACATAAACATTGAGACTAACCTCCCCAAAATTATAAGAGTAGTTTGTGTTGCTACAATTACCCTTTAAAATGATAGTTTTTCCAGCCCAACCGAAAAAATTCAGGCCGCTTAAGGTAGCAAAAAAGACCTTATTCTTTTGTAGGCCTGCTAGCTATGCTGCTGAGTGGAAGGTTTGTATCACCTAACATTACACTCAATGTGCTGCCAGCAGCAGGCAGGCAGCAGCATGTATCAGCAAGTATGCAGCAACAACAATACAACAAGTAGCCTACCAACCTTCAAGCATCCTACAAACAGTATGCAGCAGCAAGCATGGTGCAGAGTTGTTTTGCTGCTGCTGCTACTTTGCTACTGCTGCTGTTGCAGAGTTGTTTTTCCTATTGCTGCAAGTTGCTGCATGTTTGGGAGGCAAACCACCTAAGTGAGTTGAGCTACACCTCATCATTCCACTCCCAAACTGACACAGTTATGTAGTTAGGATTAATTACAGTTAGGTTGAGTTGGTTATAGAGTAATTAGAATTGTAGTTCAATTAGATGGTTATGCAATATATGTATGTATGTTATGTACTCTGTATAGAACTCATTCAAGAGATATACTTCTTCATTCCATGAATTGCTTTATGGTTTCAAAGCAATTCTTCTTCTTCAAATTGGCACTACAGATTGGGGCATCCCTCATCTCAGAAGTAACATCACCTTGCTAAGAATGAAGAAACTTTCTTTTAATAAACATTGTAAAAGTATGTGCACTCACTGCTGTGTGTCTAAGAGTGAGTCACAGACTCTCTTTAGCTTGTCTAATTCTACTTACAATAAATCTCTTGCCCTCATTGACACAGATGTTTGGGGTCCTTTATCACCTTCTATGACATGTTACAAGTACCATGTCATTTTTGTTGATGAAATTAGTAAGTTCACTTTGTTATTTCCTCTTCACTACAAGAGTGAAGTGTTTACTAAATTTCTTGAATTCAAAGTATTTGTTGAGAACCAATTTTCTACTAATCTTGAAATTCTTAGAAGTGACAATAGGGGTGAACAGGGGACACAACCTGCCAATAGACCCAAGGCATCATGATGTAAACCAAAAATTGCATCAACTCAACACACCTAATTAAGTAAATAGCCCAAAATACAGCAATTCTATAATAGTCCAACATTCAACAAATAGTCCAAATACCATGTAAATGTTCCCATTTGCTAATACATTTCAGTTTTAGATTAGGATAAATTATATTAAATTCAAACATAAATGGATAGTAACGCACTTCAAATAAGGACTTGTTTCGGTTTGTTAATGTTTTTGCTGCTGCTGTTGCACTTAGTTACTGTTGTTGCTGCACTTAGTTGTTGCTTCTCTTGGATGTGAAACATTCAACATAAATGCAACTAAGCACTTAGTTGCTGCTCCTCTTGGATGTGAAACATTCAACATAAATGATAGTATTGAATAATTAATTCCTAGATTGTTTAGACTTTGTGAAATTATTATTTTTTTTCCTTTTTTTGAATTTGCAATTATTCATAGAATAGATAAATTATTTGTTATAAGATCATGTATTTTTTTATTATTATTTATTTTTGTTGCAAGTTTGCTTGAGGCATTTAATGTTCTATCAAAAAAATTGTGCCTTCTCAATGACATTCCTTTGAGGTTATCAACTGTGTAGCCTCTAGTTTATTGTTTTATGTTATAATTTCTTTGTTGATATAGGTATTCAAAAATATATTTAAAATCGACAAGTCTTGGTTGTTCAAGGATAGAAGATCAAAAGACTATGAGAATGGAGTTGAACAATTTCTTAATCTTGCTATGATCCATGCAATTGATCTTCAATCCATACGTTGTCCTTGTAGATTCTGTGGAAACTTGAGAAGCCAACCTATTCGAGTGCTTAGAAATCATCTATTTTTCAATGGTATTGACCAAAGTTATATCACATGGATATGGCATGGAGAAACAGTCACCAGTGGGGCATCACCATGTTTAAATGAACAAGATATTTCCCAACAACAATTTGACACGTCTCCTATAGACAATGTAGCTGAAACAATAGAAATGGTTCAAGATGCATACGATCGTTGCACGACTGATCCTGAAGTGTTTAAAAAATTACTTAAAGATGCGGAAAAACCATTATATCCGGGTTGCACAAAGTTTACCAAGTTATCTGCATTGGTTAAATTGTATAACTTCAAGACTACGAATGGCCTATCTCACACTGGGTTTTTAGATCTACTGACGTTGTTGGGTGATATGCTGCCAATGAACAATGAAATACCATCATCCATGTATGAGGCTGGGAAGACGTTTGCTGCATTGGGAATGTGATATAAAAAAATACATGAATGTCCATCTGATTGCATACTCTATAGGAAGGAGCACACAGAAACAACTTCATGTCCTACATGTGGTACATCGAGATGGAAGTTGAAGAAGAATTCCACTGAAATTAGAAAAGATGTGCCTGCAAAAGTTTTATGGTATTTTCCACCTATCCCAAGGTTTCAAAGGATGTTCCAATCAGCAAAAATAGCGAAGGATTTGACATGGCATGCTCACAAAAGAGATTCTGATACAATAATGTGTCACCCTGCGGATTCTCCATCATGGAAGTTAGTAGACCACAAGTGGCCAGATTTTGGTGCAGAGTCAAGAAACCTTCGATTAGCTATTTCTGCAGATGGAATAAATCCACACAGTTCCCTTAGCAATAGATATAGTTGTTGGCCAGTTATAATGATTACCTATAATCTTCCACCATGGTTATGTATGAAGAGGAAATTTATGATGTTGTCATTATTAATATCAGGTCCACAACAACTTGGTAATGACATTGATGTTTACTTGGCACCACTAATTGATGATTTGAAGATGTTGTGAGAGGTAGGTGTTGAAGCTTATGATGCTTATAAAGAAGAACACTTTAGGCTGAAAGCTATATTATTGTAGACAATTAACGACTTTCCAGCATTAGGCAATTTAAGTGATTGTACTGTAAAGGGATATTATGCATGTCCAATTTGTAGTGAAGGAACATGTTCTCATAAATTAAAATATGGAAAGAAGAACACATATGTTGGCCACAGAAAATTTCTTCCGTGGTACTATCCATATCAGAGGCAAAAAAAGGCTTTTAATGGTGAGCAAGAGTTTGGATTAGCTCCAATACCATTAAGTGGAGAGGAGATATTAAATAAGGTTGAAGGGCTTGTAACCATATGAGGAAAGAGAAATAAAAAAGCATTACATGTTGGTGGTACAAAATGTTGGAAGAAGAAATCATTATTCTTTGATCTTGAATATTGGAAGTACTTACATTTTCGACATAATTTGGATGTTATGCATATTGAGAAGAATGTGTGTGAGAGCCTCATTGGTACGTTACTTAATATTCTAGGAAAAACAAATGATGGCATTAATTCTCGCCTTGATCTTGTAGAAATGGGTTTGCGTGAAGAATTGGCACCACAAATTGGGAAGAAGCGAACATACTTGCCTCCAGCATGTTACACATTGTCTAAGGAGGAGAAAAGAAGAGTATGTACAACATTATTGGAACTGAAGGTTCCAGAATGATACTCTTCAAATTTGGGAAGTCGTGTATCAATGCAAGATTTGAAACTTTATGATCTAAAATCACATGATTGTCATGTATTGATGCAACAGTTACTACTTGTGGCAATACGATCTGTGTTACCTAAGCATGTGAGACATGCTATTATCAGGTTATGTTTCTTTTTCAATGCTATTTGTAGCAAAGTGGTGGATGTGGAAAAATTAGATGAGATTCAAAAAGATCTTGTGGTCACATTATGTTTGCTTGAAAAGTACTTTCCACCTTCATTCTTTGATATCATGGTGCATTTGACAGTGCATCTTGTTAGAGAAGTTTGACTTTGTGGACCAGTTCACTTTAGATGGATGTACCAATTTGAGAGGTTCATGAAGATCTTAAAGGGTTATGTTCGTAATCGTAATTGTCCTGAAGGTTGCATTGCTGAAAGTTATATTGTAGAGGAAGCTGTTGAGTTCTGCACAGAGTACTTTTCTGGAGCGGATGCAATCGGGATTCTTTCTAATAGGAATATAACAGTTGATAATGATATAGAAATTGGAAGGCCCTTATCAAGTGGTTATGTTGTTACTGTTAATCGTAATGAATGGGAGCAAGCACATCATTATGTCTTAGAAAATACAAGTGACATTCAACCATACATTGAGTAAGAATATTTCGTGTACATTTTTTACAATTGTATTCTCACAAGTTAGAGATTTATCTCATAATATATTACTTTATTCATGATTTGATAGGGAGCATATGGCTTGGTTGAAGCTAAAATATAATCGCCAATCACAAAGTCAAAAATGGCTATAAATTGAGCATAACAAAACATTTATGTATTGGCTTCGTGAAAAGGTATTGGGGTAATTCAACATTTATCTTTTTCTAATAACGAATATTATTAAGAAAAAATTAGCTAACTATTCAACCATATACAGGTCTCAAAGAAGTTAAGTGGCCAAAATAATATCTCAAATAACCTGAAGTGGATATCACAAGGACCTCGATTTGATGTTATGAAATTTCCTGGCTATATCATCAATGGTTGCCGTTATCACACAAAAGATCGGGATAACTCACGAGTCAGCCAAAATAGTGGAGTTAGTTTAGTGGCAAGAACAATGCAAGTGACAGGTTACAAGGATAAGAACCCAGTGTTTATGGATATGAGTTACTATGGAGTTATTACTGAGATATGGCAACTTGACTACAATTTGTTCAAGATTTCGGTATTTAAGTGTGATTGGGTTGACAACATCAAGATTTCGGTATTTAGTTGAGCTAGGGAGAATAGGCCATAAAGACAATTCCTTCATTTTGGCTTCCCAAGCTAACCAAGTTTTTTATGTACAAGATCAACTTGATTCGAGATGGTCAGTTGTGCTAGAACCTCCTCAAAAACAATATTCTTGTGAAAAGGATGATGAGTTCAATGATTTTTGTATAGAGCATCATGGCTTTACAAAAGTTTTGCCATAAAATCATTAGATGTGGTTGATGATTATGTCATCTTACATGCGAGGAGATTGTGAGGGAACTTGGCTCGATAATCCATGATGGAAAAAAAAATGTCTTTGTAAGAATGTATGTCTAAGTGTTGTATTTTCATGTTAAAATGTTTGACTTATGTTTCATTTTCTTCATGTCTTTATATTTAATTGTCTAACTATTTCACCTTTTCTTTTTTTAATTTTATTTTATTCACATGATGGATACTTCTCACGTGTTGCCTACTGATGGAGAGGATGCATGGTTTCCAGCAACAGAACCAAAATCTAATAAAAAAAAAGGCAGAAGTTCGACAACATTACTAGATATAATAAAGGATAGGAGTTCTGCTGTACGAAAAGCCATTGAATATAATGAGAATGGTCAACCGATTGGAAACAATTCAACCAAATGTTCAAGCTATCATGGGGTGTTGGCCCGCACAATGATTCCGATATGCTATAAAGACTGGTTTGAGGTGCCAGCTGAATTGAAAGAAAAATTATGGAGTTGTGTGGAGGTAAGTAAGACTAATAGACATGTATTTAAGTGCACTCAAAATTTGAATTTTATAACATTATATTTTTTTATTACTCAGTTACCTTACAAAGTGGATGAAAGAAGTAAAAAAAAAGTGTTATCTTCAATTTGTTGAAAATGGAGGACATTCAAGAAAGAACTTAGAAAGTACATAAGTGAAAACAAGTCAAATCTTGAGATCATATCAAAACCACCAGCAATTTATGGATTCGTTGAATAAAGACATTGGGACTCATTTCTTGGAGGACGACTATCAGAAGAGTTTGAGGTAAAAATAATCAAACTTTAGTTATTTAAAATGTCAATATTAAATGCTATACATTTGGATTAACTTTGTGTGTTGCATTTTTAAAGATTTTAAGTCAGGTTCAGAAATGGAAACGAAGTCAAAATAAGTATAACCATAGAATCAGTCAAAAGGGCTATGCTCGCTTTCAAGAAGACTATGTAAGTGGTTATAAATTTTATAATTTAATAACAATTTTGATATGATTATTTTTAAAAATTAATGTATGTTTGATTGATAGAAACATATGACCGAATCTACTGAAGATTTGGATAGAAGTGTTCTATGGCAAAAGGCTCGTCAAAATAAAAATGGAGAATATGATGACAAGACAATTATGGAACAAGCTACGAGAATTGTAAGATATTTGTGTGTACTGATTGCATTTATTTTATATTACCTCAACTGTTCATCTTTCTTATATAGCAATGTAATATTGTAGGATGAGTTGACCAAACAAAAAAGTGATGGGAGTTTAACGATTGAAGGATGCAATGACATTCTTACTATGGTATTGGGCACTCTTGAAACTTCTGGTTGAGTAAGGGGTGTAGGAAATTCTGTCACACCTAGCACCTACTTTCACTTGCCTAGACGTGGGAATCAGTCACTAGGAATGGCAACGGGGCGGGGCGGGGCCGGGGATCACCCTACCCGTCCCCGATCCCCGATGGTGGACACTCCCCCCATCCCCGGTCCCAACCCCGACGGGGAGCCTAT
The DNA here is from genome assembly GCA_030407325.1 of Camellia japonica. Lineage (NCBI taxonomy): Eukaryota > Viridiplantae > Streptophyta > Magnoliopsida > Ericales > Theaceae > Camellia > Camellia japonica. Next base: position 140,837,910 of record JAPPVO010000059.1, on the reverse strand, counting down.
TACCACCCCCGCCCCCGCCCCTAACGGGGATCGGGGATCCCCGACCCCGAAGATTCCCCGGTCAAAAAAAAAAAAAATCAACATAGATCTGAAACATTCACAGATCTGAAATATAAATTTTCATCATCAACAACATTTACAGATCCCACAGATCGGAAAAATTAATACAGATCCAAAACCCAACAAATCTCACTCACAGATGGGAAATCAGATGTAAAAAATAAACAATAAAAAATCAGAAACAATCAGAGAGAGAGAGAGAGGTCAAGAACAAACACAAGTATGACATCGGCGGAGAGAGAGAGAGGAGGAGGGAGATCGGCGGGGTTGCGACAGTGTTTGGAGAGGATGGAGGGTCTCGTTGTTTGGAGAGGAGATCGGCGTCGAGGACACGGCGACTGTGACCGGCGACTGTGGCTGTGGCGAGATCAACGGCGGTGGTGGGACACGCTGACTGTGAGAGTGTGAGAGTTGAGAGAGAAGAACGAGAGCGTGAGTGAGAAGAACGAGAGGGTGATAGAGTGAGAAGAACGAGAGAGAGTGAGAGTTGAGAGAAGGTGACTCAGTCAGATAGAAGTCAGATAGATATACTAGATATATATTATAATAATACAACTAGTGAGTCTATAATACAACTAGTGAGTGAGTCAGACAAATATTAGATATTTATTATAATACTACACACCAACACAGGTATTAGCGGGGAAATTTCGGGGCGGGGCCGGGGTTCAGGAGACTATCCCCGTCCCCGGCCCGAAATTGATCGGGGAGTGAATTTTTAATACCATCCCCGTCCCCGTGGGGATACTTTTCGGGGAAAAATCACTTATTTCGGGGTCGGGGGATCGGGTCCCCGTCGGGCCGGGTTTAAATTGCCATCCTTATCAGTCACATTGGGAGAAGAAATATAATGATCTTGAGGCAGTGGTGGTACAATTGCAAGCTAGGCTTCATGCAGTGGAACAACAAACACCACATACACCACAATCTGAACATGTTAGTTCAAACACCTTGAGAAGTGGTTATGAAGGAAATTTTCAGCCTGATTTTCTCTCAATAGAAAACGGAGTGAGAACTAAGGATGCCATTCCACCCCAAGCTCCTACCCAAAAGATCATAAAGGTGTGACCCATTTAGAACACCTAAAGTTGTTATATTTTCTAATATTGTTAGTGATTAAATTAGTGCTTTTGTTGTTATCTATGTGTTTGTTATAGAGCAAATGTTCAAACACGTTGAAAAGTGGTGGTAGAGGCAATTTTCAACATGATTCTATCTTAGTAAAAATAGGGTGAGAACTAAGGACGACATTCCACCTCAAGATCCTAAACAAAATAAGAGAAATGTGTGTAGTTTTTATATATTGATGTTGTTATAATTTCTAATATCGTTAGTTATATTCTTAGAAGTTCCATTGTTAACTTTGTGTGTTATAGGGCAAACCGTGTAAACTTGTGGTAGGTTCCATTGAAAATATTGTTGCTCATGGTACGGTGTATGAGAGAATTGAACCTAATGAAGCCATTCATACGGTGCCTGTAGACGTCCCCGAACGCCCCGGGAGGGTTAGGTCCCGTTCTGTTCATATTGGGGTCACTACAGTTCAAGGACTCAAATGTCACGGTTCTTAATCTTGAACCAAAGAGTCCAAATCCGGCAAATCGTTTTGAAAACAGATTTTTTGAAAGAAGTGCCAAACATGGACTGCTTTGCCAGATAACAGAGTCGCCACCTAAATATTTTTTTAAAATGGGAAATTTAGGAAACCCTGACTCGTTGCCAAAGGCCACGTGTCCGTCATCACCAAAGTTGGCTCGGGAACTTGGGTACGATTGGGGAAGGTCACATCGTGAGCACCCCCGCTCGCCCGGTCAGAGACCGGCCTCTACTAACCATGATATCTGTTTTTGAAAACCTTGTATGCTCTTATTCCGGTTATTAGCCTAGGTTACTATGTGATGTTCGCAGCAAACAAGTATAGACTGGCCCGCCTGAATTGGAACAAAACACTTCATGTTTGTTTGTTTGAAAATGGTTTGATGGTGCTACCCGCAGGTAGGCTAAGACGCGGATTTGCCACCCTCGGGTGGGCTTAGAAAACATGATTTTGCCACTATCTAGTGGGCTTAAAACAAACAGTCAACGCATTGTCCCAATTCAAGTAACACAACCTCCACCCACAGGCATTCAGGCAGTAATATCACATAAGCAATTAGCCTCATGGCAAGCATGCTATCATGGCAACACTCACACGCATGCAAGGATGCTAAAGCATAAAACTCACCGAGTACTCCAAGCCAAAACAGAAGCTTATTAGAAATCCATGCATGGACCTAAGCATACTGAAATGTCTAATGCAACACATGCAAAAATGCAAACTATAGCAGGCTCGGCTATTCTAAACATGGCAGGTGAAATGCAGCAACTAACATGTATTCAATTTGGAATTGAAATACAAATGCAGTTTGTATGATGCGCCGAGCCCGGTGCGTGCAAAACAGATGAATGATGCAAACATGCTGTCATACTGTATGCTAATTGAAATATGTCTTATATCTAACCATCGTAAGCGGGTAAATAAAAGGGAGAAAGAAGTGGGGTTGGAAGACATACATCACACTCACCCACACTTATTACAGTTATGCCCTCGCACAGAGGGTCCGAATAAATAATAATACAGTCCGAAATAGAAGAATATACAGTCCGAAATGTACAGATTTCTAATTAATTAACAAATTAAACTAAGAAAGCTGTAAACTGGCATGCAAGCCAGGGGGTGCCTTGCTTCTGATGAATGATGTATGCTGGACTGCGTTGCGCGGAAATCCACTGGGATGCCCTAATCAGCCTCTGTTTGCAACGTTTCTCGAAATGCGCGCCAGACTCCGAAAAGTTGCTGATTCCCCATTTTGCTGCAACAGAGAGCAGGAAAGGGGCATAGCAATGTATTTCACAAATATATGCATGCCTCGATTCTCGTGCCACCAATCACGCATCTCGATGCATGATGGCCGAGGAATCGGATTGCACAACTCAATATTGGGTGCAATGCAGATGAATGCTACAGCAAAACCTAACTCCATCATGGATAATCCGGAGTGTCGGTGACTTGGGAATTGAGACCCGTTCCGTCACTCGGAGTACGAAACGTGCCTCGTTTCCCGTGCCCGGGCTAACTCCTATCCCGAACACGAATGCAATCCTAGCATGCACAATGCTATGAAAAAGAGATGCATTGAAATGCGTGCACACGGACGCGCAAACCGAGGCGATGATCCTAAGACATGAAATAACATGGAATATGATATACAATGAGACTAAAATGAGATGTCTCGAAATGCGTGTCCACGGGCACGCAAACCGAGAAAATGGCATACGGAATGCAACGGGACTAAAATGAAATATGCGATGCAAAATGGACTTACACTAACATGAGAGGGCCTCAGCCGTACTCACATAAGAGGCCGTCGGATGAAGATGAGATGCCTCGAAATGCGTGCACACGGGCGCGCAAACTGAGGCGATGCATACAGAATGTAAAATGACATGGAAATGATATGTAATGATGCTAAAATGAGATGTCTCGAAGTGCGGAGAGAATGGCATACGAAATGCAATGATGCGAAAATGGCATACAGAATGCAGAATGGACTTATACCAACATGAGAGAGGACCTCAGCCACTCTCACACGGGAGGCCGTCGGATAAAAATGAGGTGCCTCGAAATACGTGCACACAGGCACGCAAACCGAGGCGATGCATACGCAATGCAGTGAGACTAAAATGGCATACAGAATGCAAAATGGACTTATACTAACATGAGAGGGCCTCAGCCGCACTCACATAAGCTGCCGAGAGACAAAAATGAAGTGCCTCGAAATGCGTGCACACGGGCACGCAAACCGAGGCATGGCCCTAAGGCACAGAAATGACATGCGAATGAGATGTGACATATGGCATATGGAAAATGACAATTTCAGCAGCTAAAATGATGCACAAATAGCCCCCGAATTATGACAAAATTACACCCGATGCCCGAAATGCGATGTAATGCACCCGAAATGGCCTACAGCCCTACTAAACATGCATAATATGGACATGAAGTGTAAAGACGGATGCGAGGCAGCCCCTAAACTAGCATTTTTTCAGTGCGAAGCATGGCCAAACAACAATCACAAGTATGGCAAAAATAGCATGCAAAAATGGGGGAAAAGAGGGGAATAATGAAGCAAATGATATATACAATGCTCAAACTGAAAAATACAGTTCTACAACATTAAAGAGGGACCAAAAATATGCACATTTTTAGTAGATGACATCCCTCAATTCAGTATGTAGATATGCTTAACATAGCATGCAAAATAAAGCCAACAAAGGCTACAACATGAGATACCAAAAGGATGCATCAAACAGTCTTGGACCCTTAACAAAATATGAAGAATGGGTCATTTTAAGACACTTTCCTAGCCTGATGAAGGCTCAAAACAAAATCTAAGCAAGCCTAACAAAGCATGCAATTTTACGGAATCAAAGACGGTATTACATGAAGTACCAAAGGCATGCACCAAATGGCCTAAGACCCTTAACAAAACATGACAAGAAGGCCAAAACAAGGCTCTTTCCTAGCCTGATGAAGGCTGAAATCAGAACCTAGATAAGCTTAAAAAGGCATGCAAAGTGGGGTCAAAGAGAGATATAAAGGCAAGTGTAACATGGAGACCCCAAACCAAGTTGATCCCTTCTACAATAATGTAGAGGGATACAAAATAAGCTCAATCTCAGTTAATGGCATGCTCAAAATCAGACTTCAAATAGGCTAAAGAAACCATGCAATTTCACGGTAAATTGGAAGAATTACAAAGCAAGTGCATGATAGAACCACCAAACATGGTTGAGCCCTTCTTCAATGTTGAAGAGGGGATCAAAATAATCCCACTTACAGTTTATATCAGGCTCGAAAATGGATCACTCATAATCCAAACAAAGCATGCAAAATATTGGCATAAAGAGTGATATTGAAAGAAGAGCATGATAGAAGTACCAAACAAGGTTGAGCCCTTCTACAATGTTGTAGAGGGGCTCAAAATAAGCCTAAAATCAGTAGGGGTCGGAGCCCAAAACAAATAGAGTAGAAAATTGATGCAAAGAAGTGCTCAAATGGGGGAAATTGTGACTTACCCTTGAAGATCAAGCTTTTGTTGCTTCTTGGCTTCAATTTGTTGCTTCTTAGCCTCTGAAAAATCCTCTTTGCTGCTGGAGTGGAGGTGGTGATGGTGAAGCTTGGTGTTGATGAACAAGTGGTGCCAAGACTTGAAGCTTTTTCAAGGTTTTTGGAGATGGAGATGGAGGCAAATGGAGATGAAGTCTTGAGAAGAAATTTTTTTAACCCTGCTGAAGAAGATGGCCAGCCACTTAAATGGACCAAAAGGGGGTGTAAAAGGGGAGGGAAATGCACCCAAACTTTCCCTCCCAAAATATCCCCCGGAGGCTAGGATATTTAGAAAAAACAGCTGGACAGCTGTAAAGTGTTCAAAAGGAGGAAGCAGGCCGGCCAGGTGCTTTTCTTGAAGATGGCCGGCCAGCCACCCCCCATGGCCGGCCAGCCATCTCCCATGGCCGGCCAGCCACCCCTTATGGCCGGCCAGCCAAGGGCAAAAATGAAAAGTTGAATTAATGGCCGACCACCATTTTTTGGTGTCCTCCCATGTGTGTAGAACAAGGTTCCAAGGTCGGAAATTGGCAACTCTGAAACAGGAAACACAACATTGCACTTGAAGGAGAGGCTCAAAAATGAAAACAACAATTACTGGCCGACCACCATTTTTAGGGTCCTCCCATGTCCCCTCATCACAGATATGTGGTTTTGGTTCGAAGAAAATAGCCCTAGGGTATTCAACATTAGCCCGGAAGAGAGAAAAACGGGCGCCGGAAGAGCAGAACTGGTTTTCTGAGACAATTGCTGGCCTCCCGCCCTCCAGTGATCTTCCTGGTGCTAAAACAGAGGTACCTGCCAAATTTGAACAAAAACTAATGCAAAACGAACGCTCGGGGCCCAAACCGCGCAGTTCGGGATCCCGAAAAAGGGCTGTAAGCACCGAAAGTGGCATTCAGCCACGAAGTGGGTATCTGAGACCCCAGTGTCCCTCAAAAGGGAGTAAATGAGATGCATGCCAAAAACCGGAGAAATCGGAGATGGTTGGGCGGTCCCGAGCCGAGGCACACGGCCTGACGGCTCCGAAAACCGGGGACCGGGCTCCGAAATGGGCGAAATGGCCTACGGCCACGAAATGTAGCCCACGGCCACTGAGAGACGGTCTACGGGACCTCTCCCTCCCCTCAGGAAAGAAAACAGAGAAAACCGAGTCTGGTTCGCAAACCGAGGCAAGGCACAGAAGAGGGTTCGGAAGTCCGGAGGCAGGGCGCACGGCCGCGACTCTGAGACTTCTGAACGAGCACAATATGCAACATCACCGAGCGCTCAATCGGTGACGTCTGAGTCTTAAGGTCGGTCAAAAATGGGGTGTCTACAGTGCCATTAGGAGAATCCAATGTACTTGTGTCTATTCAAGTTGTTAATCAAAAAGATGCCCATATTCCTATACCTATCCCCAAATGAGATGTTTATTGTTGGAGAAGCAGTGGGATTTTTTGTTGCTTGGCCCAAAAATCTTGTATTGGTCGGTGATGAGGTAAAATATTTAAACTTAGAAAGTTTATTACACTTGCTTAAAATTAAAGTTGACTTATATTTGTTTATTTTGAAAATTTTTAACTTAGGGAGCTTCAATTAATGTTGAATGTGGAAAATATCAAAAATCCATTCAATCTTTTGTTGCATTAGTTGAGCTTATCAAGTATGATGAAGCCATAGACATTCCACTAGAGAAAGACATATTTGGGGAGGAGATCAATATCCAACTTCAAAGAGTAGACATGGAGTACATATGTCATGTAAAAGAATTATCTATTACATGTATCATGTTGTACATACGGTAAGGAGAATTTGCTACATCAATAGTTATTTCTATAGATTTTATGAATTACGAATTTAATTAACATTTGTTTGTTTTATTAGTTATCTCCATCAGGTGTTGAAGGCTTCCAATTGGAAGAAACAATTTGTATTTGTTAACCCTTGTGTCGTTAGTAGAAAAACTATGGCTGGGGAGAAATCAAAATCAGTGTTACTTGCAAGAAGATTAGAGGAGGCTATTCTGGAACAATTGATTTTCATTCCTTATAATATTGGGTAATTATCTAAAACTATTTATTTCATGTGTTCAAAGGATATTAAACTTAGTAAGCTTATATTTGTGACTTATTCAATTGTAGGTACCACTGGATATTGTTAGTCATTGATCTAACATTGATGATTGTGTACTTGATTGATCCAATTCATTCTAAAATAAACACAACTCTTGAAATTGTAATAAACACGTAAGTTTGGTTGGTTCGTACATTTTTAAGCAATTTCAGTTACCCTAAAAATATTTTAACTTCTGAAATGTCTTTTGTAAAGTGCTTTGAAAATTTATGAAACTACCCAAGGAGGAGAAGGACCAATCCAGTTTGGAAAGTAGTTCAGGTAATCAGTATCATTTTCTCTAATTTTATCATACTTATATTTATGCTAATGGTTGTTCAACTTGATAATAAAACTTTATATGTAGTTTCTAATAATAATGAAAATGCTTTCATGTAGTCCCCGCAACAACCTACAAATGTGGAATGTGGGTTTTATGTAATGAGGTATATGAAAGACCTCATTAGAGATCAAAGCATCCTAAGAAAACAAAATGTGAGATAAATTTTAAACTTTTATTACTATTATATTCATGATACTTGTACATCTTTTTCCTTATCTAATTGTTTCTAAATAACCTCTTGCAGTTCAATGGAAAAAAGACTTACACAGAAACCGAACTTGATGAAATGTGAGTTGAATGGATTAATTTCGTACTAAAGAATATGAGTTGAAATCCAACATGTAAGTATGATATAACTTCCGTTCTTTAAATTGCTAATAAACAATTTTTTTAGTTGGTAAGGAATATATAATCACTTCAAGAACATAACAAATTTCATAAAATGTGTAAATTTTACTGCATACAAAAGCATTTGTACAATGGAAGATAGTAAACTCAAGTACATCCTAGGAAAACTCACAACCTTCACAAAATATCACTCTTACACTCAAGAGTTTGAGATTGCTTCACACTAGATTAGTCTTGTACATCACTCTTGTATTGCATGATACCCAATACAATGAATATAAGAATGAACCCAATTCGAAATATATGTCTTCAACGTACTCAACAACTGCAAGAGGATTTTTGATATCACTGTTGTCGATATCTAGAACAGGATCATCATTGTCATCAACATCTTCCATTTCAACCTCCACCTACAGAATTCATGATGGATATGCTGTCACACACATCATCATTTATAGAAACCCAACTCAGTAACAGTAAAATTATTCGTTTCGAACAAGTTGCCTTTTTCTTTATTGTGAAAGGGTAAAGTCTACCAAAACCTAGAGGACAAAGCGTATTAAAAAACCATTCTTCTGGATTGGTGCAAAGGCTCTCTATTGCTTTCTTAGCTTGCAGAACATAGAAGCTAGAGCAGATTGAATTGTAGTTCTAGTATTTTGAGCTTACTTACCTTGCAAATTTACATAGAGGATTCTTGTTTTTGTTAGGGATATAGTCAGCAACATGACTGTGCTCCTTGTTCACCTTATTAAGCAAGGTCAACAAGGCTAATGAAGTGCCTAACATTGTAGATGTTTTAAAGAGTGTTATTGAACCAAATGTCTGTATTAAATTTTAACATTCAAAAAAAAAAAGAAAAGATATTTGTATTGGTTGGACACAAAAATTCTGGATGACTGTATAGTTTTCAGTACACTTTGTACTTTATTGAATACAATATTTATGACTGAATTTGTTTTGTGTCATTGCTTTATGAAGAAACCATTTTGAGAAAATCCTTAATATCTAAAACAGTTTCAATATGAGTTTACAATAGAGCCTATTGTGCTGGATGGAGTTTTTCAGTCCCTCTTCTACTGTATTACAGAGTGTTGGCAATTTGAACTTTGAAATGCCATGTTTATGGTAACCCAAAATCTTAGGTCTTGTTGAAGCTGATAACTGGGGAGAATTGTTGCAATGTCTTTTACTTTGCTTATCACTCAGAAAATAAATGCTCTCCTTGTCTTAGAACAGTTTAGGTAAGAAAAGATGGTATGTGCAGTATTACTCTTTGCAGCTTGTATTAGCTGTGGAGCTTACTTTGTCTCCTATGACACTGCAAATGAGCTTTAAGCAAGATTCAACCAAAAACTTCACAACTTGTTTTGCATCTACGTAACTGTAACGCCCTCAAATTAAATACACAAACCAATCATTCATGATATCCATAAACATAGGAGAAATAAACATATATTCATTTATTAGAGTGTTCATTACAAAAAGTATTACATGTTGACAACAAAAATAAATGTCCCACGGGCTCACAACTTTCCAAGTCAATACTTGGTTACAACAAAAGAGAGTTCTAACTCTAAACACATTAAGCCCTTGGCTTGAATTTACATTTAACATCAAATAAAAGCAAAATAACCAAAAGAGTCTTCAACTCCCAAAACCTCCCAAGCTAAGACCTTGGAGGCAGCATATCACCTGTACCTAAAAATGATGTCCCATATAGGGTGAGCCAAAGCCCAGTAGAGATATGCTAAACCAGATATGAGAAATAACTAAAATATTAGCATTCGATGGATGGTTAACACTTATAAACCAATTTACATTCTTTACAAGGCCACCAATAAGTATATTCATGTTCCAATCTACCTCCCTTATTTATCCAATTCAATTTATAGACATGGTCTATTATCTGACCAAACAATTTAAATGAGACTACAGCTCATCTCATTGACACTTCCATTATCCACAATTCAAAATGAGACTACAACTCATATTTTTGACACTTCAATTATCAACAATTCAAAATGAGACTACAACTCATATAATCAACACTTCAATTATTAACATTATTCAGATGTACATAAGGTTTCGGGACTTTCACCCTGGACACTTCGGCCAACTTAATTATCAATGGAGTCCATCCCCTATCTCCTCCCAAAATCTCCATGACTCAACATTTATACAAAATGACTAAAATTTATGTTAAAACTCATAAGAAGAAGTAGTTTATCCCTATCTCAAATGAAGAGACCCAAAGGAGATGAAGAGTAAAAACCCAAGATGCTCCAAAGTCCAACTTTTTCTGATCAAAGTGTAGCCCAAGCAAAGCCCTACCCTTTTTACAAAGGGATTAAGGTAGAAGCACTCTAAATCAAGAGTATTTGTAGAGAGAAGTAGTGTGTAGAGAGAGAAATAGTCGGATCTAGGGTTTGGGGTGAAAAGGGTGATGAAAAAGTGAAGTTTAACCCGCTGCTGCCAACTGAAATTCCCGAGGCTCGCTCGAGCGAAGAAGTGGTCGCTCGAGCGACCAGACACAAAAGAGCTTCGCTCGAGCGCGAGAAGCGTCGCTCGAGCGAACAATGCGAAGCTTCAGGTCTGCAACCCAGAAGCACGCTCGAGCGCAGGAGTTTTCGCTCGAGCGAAGAAACACAAAACAAAGATCTCGCTCGCTCGAGCGAAGGAAAGCTCGCTCGAGCTAAGAAATACAACCTTCAGGTCAAAAAGAGACGCAGACGCACGTTCGAGCGCAAGAGTGCTCGCTCGAGCAAAGGAGCCCTGGCTCGAGCGAAGGAACTAAAACCCAAAGCTCACTCAAGCGACAAAAGCCTCGCTCGAGCGAAGGAACAAAAATATAGACAGCACCTATTTGTTCCAACACTCAACCAACCTGTTACAAACCTACCCAACACATCCCAAAACTCAATTACAAGGAATTAAAGGATGGAAACAAGATATAGACAACAACCAACAACTACGGAACCTAAGTCCAGAACACAATAAACAATGGAGGAAAACCGGGATCGCTATAGTAACATTTAGCAATTCCATGGTTTGGGCTTGTTTTAAAATTTTTTACAAGACACTTAGTATTTGTCAATGGGCTAAAATAGCCCAAAAATAACTATAAATTGTCACACTACTCTCTTTATTTTTTTGTATTGGCTGGAGGATTTGTGTTGTTTAGTCTCAAAGAAATTTGCTGAAATGTGTTCATGTTGCTGAACTGTGTTCATGCTGCTATTCATGTGTTTATGCATAGGTGCTAGCTAATGGTTGAATGGCTGAGTTGGGTTGTTGTGTTGGTTGGTCTGTCTTAGATGATTGGTTGTGAGATTTTCTCTTATTTTAACTAGGGCAATTGCAAATCAGCTGAAAAATGTAATAATAATTACAAAAACTAACTTGTCATTATTTGCACCAAAAATACAAAGTGACTTGCAAATCTCATATTTTGGCAATTGCTTTCAACCCTTTTTTCCCCCTAATTTATTTATAATTTCTCATAACTATTCCAGGTTTTCCCTCCTTTAAACTTACTCTCTTTTGTGCTCTTTTCTTCTTCTTTTCTCTTTCATCATTTCATCTCTTTCTTCTCTTTCTATCCACTCTCTATTTATATTTTTTCTCATCTGAAAACAGATATACCAGCACATAATTGTTAAAATCTTGGTGGAATTGCTCAACACTCAAATATTGGAATTGTGGGGGATTGTTTATTTGTTTGTTCTTTTGGAGTTGACCCATCTTGACTTGGTATATTAATTGCTTTTCTTATGCTTCTATACAAAAATAGTAAGTTTATTCATATGCTTCTAGAAAACATGAATTAGTTTGTGTTTTTATTTTTCAGGTCAGAAATTTCCTAGAAAGATGCAAAATATGGTCAAAGAATTCAAGAACTTAGTTTTTTAAAGTTTTTTTCATTTTTTAATATATGTAATCACAGTTAAATATTTATTAATTCCTTTGTATATACTTTTGAATATTTAACTTTCATTTATAAAATATATGACGTTATTCCATTCAATAAATGGTTGTGATTCAAAATGTAATATATAGTGTGTGTTACATTCTTCAAATGCGCGTACAAAAATAATATTGATTATTCTTCAAATATGTCGAATTCTTTTTTTTTATCACATGTGTTATTAGTTATTAATCACACTTAAAAGATGTGATCTAAATGTTATTAATCACACTTGATGTGATCTAAATGCTTTTAATTACACTAAAAAGATGTGATTTAAATATTTTTAATCACACTTAAAAGATGTGATCTAAATATTATTAATCACACTTAAAAGATGTGATGAAATCATTTTTAATGACACTTAAAAAGTGTGATTAAAAATGACCCATTTTAATCATCACACTTTAATAAAACTTAAAAGGTATGATTAAAACACATACACCACACAAAAAAGTGTGATCTTTATCTGTATTTGTAGTAGTGTATGTTGGGTATACCTCCTTATTGGAGTGTGGGACCCAATTGGTTTTGGAAAAAGAGTTTAATTTGGTTTAGTATTAATTATAATATATTTTAATATATTATATTTAATTTGTAGAGACTCAACCTAATTTGGAAATAACTAAAATTTTGAGAACAAAACCCTAGATTCAAAATTTTTGGTGTATTGTTTTTTCCCAAGAAAAACGGCAGCAGCTATTTGTTGATTCAATCTTGGTACATGTGCTACCAATTGATTCAAGGTTTGTTCTTTCAAAAGCACTATTATTCGGTGGCTGGTGTGTGGAATTTTCTTCACTTCGTTTCGGCTGTTTTGGTGGAGTTGATTTGGGTTATTTTTTTGGGTCTTCTACAACTCTGATTCTGAAGATTTTGATTCTTCTATTTGGTGAGGTCTTTCCTCTTGTTTATTTGTGATTATTTGGAATTCACCTAAGGGTGGTTTGTGAGACCATTCGTGTCTCGTTTGTAATCGTTTGGAACTTATTTGGTTGATAGTGGAATCGGATTTCGATCCCGTGGACGTACCTCACATTGAGGGAACCACGTAAAATTCTTGTGTTGCCTTTGATTTAATTTTTCCGCATTAGTTTTTATTCCCATTGATTGATTTACTTGTGGGGAATTACATCGATTTTCCCTAACAACTGGTATCAGAGCTTACGGTTTATTGGGGTTTATTTATTTGTGTAAATCAATGGAGGGGAATGTGGGTCGCATGTCTAGCTTCAATGGAAGTAATTGGGTAACTTGGAAAACTAAAATGGAGGACCTATTATTTTGTAAAGACTTGTATGGACCCATTGAGGGTGATAGTGGCAAACCTGCTGATATGAAAGATGATGAGTGGAAGAGGTTAAATCGAAAAGCTGTTGGTATTATCCGTCATTGGATTGATGACAGTGTGTTTCATCATGTTGCTACTGAAACTTCGGCACATGATTTATTGAAAAAATTAGAGTCTTTATGATAGAAAATCAGCCACAAATAAAGCCTTTCTGTTTCGTAAGTTGGTTAATTTAAAATATAAAGAGGGCAACTCTATTCCGGAACATCTGAATGAAATAAAGAGTATTGTCAACCAACTTGCTTCTATGAAAATTATTTTTGATGATGAGTTGCCGGCTTTGATGCTACTTAGTTCCTTACCTGAAAGTTGGGAGACTTTGGTTGTGACAGTTAGTAATTCGGCGCCCGATAGAGTTGTCACAATGGGCCAAGTCACCAGTAGTTTGTTGAATGAAGAAACTAGAAGAAAATCAGTGGGTTCCTCTCATTCAGAAGCATTTGTTGTGAGAGGCCGAAGCAAAACAAGGGGGAGGAGTAAGACTCCTCATGGTCGTGATCAAAGCCGTGACAAATCAAAAGATGGTTCTTTTTCAAAGAAAGACGTTGAGTGCTACTATTGCCATGAGAAAGGGCACATGAAGCGGGAATGCCGAAAGCTCAAGAACAAGGAGAAAAGGGGTGACAAAAGTGTGGATCAGAAACAAGAAGACACAACGGCAGTTACTACCGATGATCTCATGGTCGTTTGCGAAGATGATTGTATCAATTTTGTGGGCCAAGAGAGTCATTGGGTGATTGATTCTGGTGCTTCTTTTCATGTGACTTCTCGAGTTGATTTCTTCACTACCTACACTGCAGGAGATTATGGTTCTGTTCGAATGGGTAATGAAGGTTTGTCCAAGATTATCGGCATGGGTGATGTTTGTTTGGAAACAAATTTGGGCTGTAAGTTGTGGCTTAAAGATGTGAGGCATGTTCCCGACATTCGCCTCAATTTGATCTCTACTGGGAAGCTAGATAATGAAGGCTTCAACAACAAATTTGGTGATGGAATATGGAAGCTCACAAAGGGTTCTTTGGTGGTGGCTAAGTGCAAGAAGACTTATACACTTTATTCGATGCAAGGAAAAATTTGTAAAGGTGTTGTCAATGCACTTGAAGATGATACTTCTACCGAATTATGGCACAAGCGGCTTGGCCATATGAGTGAAAAGGGGCTACAAGTTTTGTTCAAGAAAGAGCTTCTACCCGGTTTGAAAGGTACACATCTTAAAACTTGTGTTCATTGTTTGGCGGGTAAACAACATAGAGTTTCTTTTCATAAAAATGTTGCTTCTAGAAAAGAAAATGTTTTGGAGTTGATTCATTCGGATGTTTGTGGTCCTTTAAAAGTTAGAACACATGGTGGTGCACTTTATTTTGTTACTTTCATTGATGATTATTCAAGGAAAGTTTGGGCTTTTCTACTAAAAACTAAAGATCAAGTTCTAGAAGTATTTAAGCATTTTCAGGCCATGGTTGAAAGAGAAAAAGGGCAGAAATTGAAGTGCATCCGAACAGACAATGGTGGTAAATACATTGGGCCATTTGATGAGTATTGTCGCAGCCAAGGTATTCGGCACCAAAAGACAGTTAAGAAGACTCCACAACAAAATGGCGTTGCCGAGAGGATGAACCGCACCATTGTGGAAAGAACAAGGTGTTTGCTTTCACAAGCTAAATTGCCAAGATCCTTTTGGGGTGAGGCAATGAGTACAGCGGTTGACGTGATCAATTTATCTCCTTGCTATCCTTTGAATGGTGATGTTCCTGAAAGAGTTTGGACTGGCAAAGATGTGTCTTATGAGCACTTGAGAGTGTTTGGTTGTCGAGCTTTTGTTCACATTCCAAAGGATGAGAGGTCCAAGCTTGATAGTAAGTCAAGACAATGTATTTTTCTTGGCTATAGGCGTGATGAATTTGGGTATAGATTATGGGATCCGGTCGACAAGAAAGTCATTCGAAGTCGTGATGTTGTGTTTCTTGAAGACCAAACAATTGAAGACTTTGGCAAAGGTGATCAATCGGAGCCAAAAACTAGTGATCTTATTGATATGGATCCATCTCCTTCATCTTCAGTTGATGATGAAAATGGGGGAGATGTGCAGCCACCTATTGAAGAAGTGGAGGATGATGCTAATCCTAATGAAGTTGAGCCAGAAATTGAGGAAAAGCATCCAACTCAAGAACCGCCACCACAACTTGAGTTAAGAAAATCTACAAGGGACCGACAACCTTCAAGAAAGTATCCTCCCAATGAATTTGTGTTGATTTCCGATCAAGGGGAGCCGGAGAGCTACCAAGAAGCAATTGAGCATGCAAAGAAAGATGATTGGAAAAAGGCCATGGAAGAGGAGATGAATTCCTTGCTTGAAAACCAAACTTATGATTTAGTGAAGTTGCCTAAAGGGAGAAAAATTCTGAAAAATAAGGGGTTTTCAAATTGAAGAATGATAGGAAGAATCTGAGGTACAAAGCACGTCTTGTTGTGAAAGGCTTTGGGCAAAAGAAAGGTATTGACTTTGACGAGATTTTCTCACCGGTTGTAAAGATGTCTTCTATTCGGGTTGTACTTGGCATGGCTGCAAGTATGAACCTTGAAGTTGAGCAACTTGATGTGAAGACCGCATTTCTTCATGGTGATCTTGAAGAAGAAATTTACATGGAGCAACCGGAAGGTTTTGTAGAGAAAGGGAAAGAGAAATTTGTTTGCAAATTGAAGAAAAGTTTATATGGCCTCAAGCAAGCTCCACGGCAATGGTACAAAAAATTTGACTCTTTCATGATGAATAATGGTTTTTCTAAAACCACTTCGGACCATTGTGTGTTTGTGAAAAATTTCCCGGATGGCAAATTTATTATTCTTTTGCTTTATGTTGATGACATGTTAATTGTGGGTCAAGATTCTACCATGATTAACAAGTTGAAATTGGAGTTGAGCAAGTATTTTGCTATGAAAGATTTGGGACCGGCAAAGCAAATACTTGGTATGAAAATTGTTCGTGATCGCAAAAAGGGGCTGATTTGGTTGTCTCAAGAGAGCTACATTGAGAAAGTTCTTGAGAGGTTCAACATGGATAAAGCAAAGCCGGTTGGTTGTCTACTTGCGGGTCACTTCAAACTTAGTTCGAATCAATGTCCTACAAGTGAGAAAGACAAATAAGAGATGTTGAAAGTTCCTTATGCTTCAGCAGTTGATTCATTGATGTACGCCATGGTTTGTACAAGGCCGGATATTGCTCACGCAGTTGGTGTGGTGAGTCGTTTTCTCTCTAATCCGAGTAAAGAACATTGGGCAGCGGTAAAATGGATTCTAAGATATCTTCGAGGGACTTCGAAGGTGTGTTTGTGTTTTGGGGATGGTAAGCCGATGCTTGATGGGTTCACAGATTCTGATATGGCTGGTGATGTTGATTCTAGGAAATCTACTTCGGGGTATTTGATGACTTTTGCAGGGGGAGCTGTGGCATGGCAATCTAAATTACAAAAATGTGTTACTCTCTCAACTACTGAAGTTGAATTTATTGCCATTACAGAAGCTTGCAAAGAAGAGTTATGGTTGAAGAAATTTTTGCAAGAGTTGGGTTTGAAGCAAGAAAAGTATGTGCTTTATTGTGATAGTCAAAGCGCTATTCACTTGAGTAAAAATTCTACTTTTCATTCGAGATCGAAACACATTGATGTGAGATACTATTGGATTCGTGATGTGTTAGATTCGAAATTGTTGCAACTCGAAAAGGTTCACACGGATGATAATATTTCGGATATGTTGACTAAGACTTTGTCGAGGGATAAACATTTGAAGTGTCGAACTTTGGCGGGTATGGTTGATGTCTCCACCTAAGTCGGTAGGGGGAGAATTGTTGGGTATACCTCCTTATTGGAGTGTGGGACCCAATTGGTTTTGGAAAAAGAGTTTAATTTGGTTTAGTATTAATTATAATATATTTATATATATTATATTTAATTTGTGGAGACCCAACCTAATTTGGAAATAACTAAAATTTTGAGAACAAAACCCTAGATTCAAAATTTTTGGTGTATTGTTTTTTCCCAAGAAAAACGGCAGCAGCTATTTGTTGATTCAATCTTGGTACATGTGCTACCAATTGATTCAAGGTTTGTTCTTTCAAAAGTACTATTATTCGGTGGCTGGTGTGTGGAATTTTCTTCACTTCGTTTCGGTTGTTTTGGTGGAGTTGATTTGGGTTATTTTTTTGGGTCTTCTATAACTCTGATTCTGAAGATTTTGATTCTTCTATTTGGTGAGGTCTTTCCTCTTGTTTATTTGTGATTATTTGGAATTCACCTAAGGGTGGTTTGTGAGACTATTCGTGTCTCGTTTGTAATCGTTTGGAACTTATTTGGTTGATAGTGGAATCGGATTTCGATCCCGTGGACGTACCTCACATTGAGGGAACCACGTAAAATTCTTGTGTTGCCTTTGATTTAATTTTTCCGCATTAGTTTTTATTCCCATTGATTGATTTACTTGTGGGGAATCACATCGATTTTCCCTAACAGTGTAGGCATAGCAGGGAACACAGTAATGGGGGTCACAGTAGTGACCCCGTGTACAATGGAGATGGGGTCACTGCTGTGTTCCCTGTTGTGCCTAAAACAGCACAGTTTCAGCATCTTTTTTCTTTCTTTTTTTTTTCATGTTCTCACTATATTTTTTGGCGTGATAAATTACACTTTTTTTTATTTTAGGGTTTAGGATTTAGGATTTAATTCTTAAAATTTTTTATTTTTTATTTTAGGGTTTAGGGTTTAGGGTTTAATTCTTAAAATTTAGGGTTTAAGGTTTAGGGTTTAGGGTTTAGGGTTTAATTCTTAAATTTTATTTTTTTTATTTTAGGATTTAGGGTTTAATTCCTAAAATTTATTTTTTTTTTATTTTAGGGTTTAAGGTTTAAGGTTTAGGACAGTGTAATTTATCATGCTAAAAAACATAGTAAGAATATGAAAAAAAAATAAATAAACTAAAAAAAATAAAGAAAAAAGAAGGAGACTGAAATTGTGCCGTTTTAGGCACAACAGGAAACAGAGCAGTGGGGGTCACAGCAGTGACCCCGTGTCCAATCTCGAGGGTTTGTTTGTAAGTTCTCGCCAAGGAGGTTGACCAATCCACCATCCCTAAGCCCAATTCATCCCCAACTCATCTGGACTGTGGATTATTTATTTATTGATATCAAATTTTAAATCTCTCTTAATTGATCTATAATTTAAAATAAATATATGATATTGTGGTTTCTTTATAACCATTGATGTTGAAGGGTACAATTCTCAATATATATACGAGATTGGTAATTGTGAAGGGAAATTCGAATGAATAGAATCAATTCTATTTTTATAGTTTCTTTTAGAATTCATTTGATCAGGGGAAAAATTGGACAAAAAGTGAAAACTGTAAATGAGACTAGAGAATGTGAATAAAAATTTGTGTAAATATAATCACCTAGTTTTTTTTAGAATCCATTTGATTATGGGAAAAATGATTGATAAAAAGTAAAAATGATAGAAATAAAGTGAAAGGGGGAGATTTTATATATATATATATATTTTATTAAGATGAATTTTTTTCTCCAAAAAAAATATGATTGAAAATTTTGATTTTTTTAAATTGGAATAGTGTGAACATTGTACGAAAATTCTAAGTATATTTTACCTAATTCTCCTTATTCATTTTGAAAAAGTAAATCATGGGCAAATATGAAAAGTGTAATAATTGTTCCTATTTTCACCGGAGAAAAAAGAAAGAAAAAGATTCCTATATATTTTGTTAGAAACAAAGTTTAAATTTATAAACTGAAGAAGATTGTTAGAAAATTTTCAATTTACAACACTTCTCAGAATCTATCATTAAACAAACACCCAAAAAAAAAATCTTGTATTTTTTATGATTTTTTTGCTAATCAAATGGACTTTTAGGGAAATACCAAATATTCAAGTTTTTCATGAAAATTTCATTGAATCATATTAATACTATGTTGAAAGAACTGGTTCATGTATTAATGGAAGACAATGAAAATTTCTAAGGAAAAAGTTCTTGTGAATTTTTGTGTTATTTTATTCTTTGGCAAATACAAATTAAAAGTATTACATATCTAAAAAAAATATCTAAGAAAGTTCTCAAAATTTGATGAGCAATAACTAGCCTTTTACCAATATCATTGGAGAAACTCCTCTATCCTAATATTCCAACCACATTGTATGGAGAGGTAGGAAACCCAACTCAGAAATTGTGAATTTACTTAATTTCACCAATTTGAAACTCATAAGACCATCTCCAATCGTTCACTAAATCCATCATCAAATTTAAATTTGGTGAAAAAGAGGTACTTTTGTACTCTAACGGTTTCACCAAAATGGTATCAAATTGAGAACGCCACAAAAATTTCACCAAACTGAAGATGTCTTGCACTTTTCAGCAATTTACTGTGTATGGCCGTTGAGTGTGGACCCACCGGACGACCGGCCAGACGTCCTCCCGGATGACCACCTTAAGCAAAATTTTATGAAAATTTTACACTGAGAGGTTGACCCCCTAGTCAACCAACTGGTCAACCCCTCGGTCAACCACCTCAAGCAAAAAAGTATGATAGTTTCATCTCCTTCTTGCTCGTCATCACTCTATCAAAACACTAACCATTCAGTCTCTTTCTTTCTGATCCATTAAGTTTCTTTCTCTCTCTCTCTGATCATCACTCAATTTCATAGCTACACAATTCAGTTCATATTCTTCCTCTTCATCCACTTTCTCAACCTCTTCATTCAAGCACAAGACACATCTCTGCCAAAAATTCATCATTGTCCCATGAAGAACCTATTCCTCCAAATGGGTATCCCAGATTCGCTCAAGAATCCACTCAAGAAAGCATTTTGAGCTCAAATCCTCAAATGGGTATCCTCTAAATGTTGTTTCTTTGCATGACAGTTAGTTTTTAATTCCTCAATCTTCTCAATTTTTATTCTTGTTAACTGCATATGTATATACACGTATTCTTGATTAACAGTTATTCAATCTATTTCAAAAGAGTCCATTTTTTAGTTTTTGGTTCTTAGTTACTCTGATTTGTTTTTATGTTTGTTTAATTGTATTCATATTTTGTAACAACTGCCTCCTTAATTGAGTAAATTAATTAAGTGAATTATGTGATTAATGTTGATCATGTGATTATGTGCTTATTGTGAATTATGTGCCATGAATTATATGCATCGTATTGATTTGTGCCATGTGTTATTGTGAACAGATACGTATAGGTGAGAATTAAACCTGTCTGATTCGTTAATTTTTAACAAGTTATAATTAAATAATATGATAGGAATTAGAGCCTAATTTACATTAGTATCATTTAATTTAGTGTAATTAAGGTTATAAGATGATGAGATTAATTTAACATGAGTAAATTGAATACATTTAAACTAGGAAAAGAAGTATTATTAAATTAGAGAATAATTGTATTTTATAAGTCCATCTTCAAACAATAAGAGAGTTATAGTGGACTTCCTTGGGCCTTGATTCATAGACACATAGAGAGGGAGAGTGAGAGCAATTCTAAGAAAAGAGAAAGTGTGCTAGAGGAGAATTCATCAAGGAAGAAAAGAAAGGGGTAGAAAAAGGACATTAAAGTTAAGGGTCAATCTTCACAAATTAACTAATTAAGGTAAGAATTCTCCACCAAGTTTCATGAAATTGAGAGACTATACTCATGATCCTTTAGGTTTGGAGTTGAACTAAGATGCATTTCATGATTAATTAGAAGGTTTGCTCTTGTTATTAAGAGTTTACTACATGCATGTCTTGGTATGGAAGAATTGACTTAGTTGGCTCCTAATTTCATCGTGCATGGCATAGTTGTCATGAAATTCTTGATCATACATTGTTGTCTTGCATGAATGTTTAAACTTGAGGGGAAATTCCATGGGAATTAAGAATTTGAAGCTCAAGATTTCATCTTTTCTAACTTTACATATCATTTCAAAACTTGATTTGTTTAAATAGAAAATTGAGTTTCTATCAAAGCCAAGATTTGTATTTAAGGCTCAAATTCTAGTATGTTATGTGAGTTTTTGGGAGTGAATTGCATGAAAATGGGGCTAATTTTGTAAAGGAATGCATTGCCAAAAAGAAGAGCATTTTTGGATAGTTTTTCACGCAGAGCCGCACGTGCAGAAAACAGGACAGGTTTGAGGTGCATACTGAAATAAATGCAGGTGCGGGAGGCACGTGCGGAGATGGTCCCGCACGTGCGGCCAGGACCCCCACACATGCGGCCCTTTGAGCAGACCCGATTTTGTTTTTCGCTTCACTTTTTCACCTTCCGGGCCCCCGTTCGCATGATTTAAATGTGTTTCTCATATGTATTGCATTTCATGAACACGAAGAAAGTGTAGAACAAATGATGGAAACCGATTACGTAAACAACGAATCGGTTGAATGAATGGACTGTGTATTGAGTTGTTGTGCTTGAACTTGTTTGTTTAGGTCGGACACCGCACCATTAGTGCATTGTAGCACGTGTTTTGAGGATCCCACTATGAGTAACAATGTTGTAAAGTTATGTTCAATTATAATTATTTTCTGAATGATTAACTGTACTGCTTTCGGAAACGGTATTGTTTATTGAATGAATGTTTGTCCTAATTTATGAACTGTACTCGTGGCATCCATAGCAATTGACTGTTACTGTTACTTTTACTGTTACAGAGATCTCTGTCAGTTCCAATCTTTGGAACTACTGTTACTGTATTGATGGCCATCAACTGACTGTTCGGTCTTTTAAGACCTACTGTGTTGTTCTGCTATTGGATGCACCACGTATAATTGTTATAATTTCTAAATGACTGATATGACATGAAATATGAGACATTGATTGAATAATGATCTACGGATGCAATTGACTTTTTTAATTACTGAAGGGACATTCATTCTTAACCCCTTTACACATTTGTTATTCACTAGGCTTTAACTCACAGTTTATTATATATATGTAGGTGGTGTAGGCGGTCAAGCACTGGAGCAAAGTTAGCGGTGCCAAGCTGATTTGTTTTGTCAAGCCAACCTATTGTGCCTCATCGCGAGATTCCGAATTGTTAATGTCAAGGCTTTTTGGGTGATCTAAATCCCCCCTTTTGAGTGGGATTTGAAGTGAAAATTATATGAAGTCAAGTGACTGTTGTTGTGATTTGTTTTGGCTTTGGGATTTAATTCCCGAACTTCTGTTTTGTTTTGTATATTAGTGTCTTATGGACTTAAGTGCTTGTGTGCATATATAAGGATATGAAATTTGTGTTGTTCATTTAAATTCTCACAGCTCTTTGGACATTATGTTTTAATATTTATAGGATTCCACCGGTCCCTTTTATTGTATAATTGTTATTACTGTTAAGCAGACCTTTGCTAACCACGAATTACTAGCCAGTTACGATGCTAAACCCTTAGGGGCGGGTTTGGGTTATGACATATTTGTTCTTGCACAAATTTTAAATTGTCTGTTAGGTATTTATGCTCTGTCCCCAGTGAGAATTCTCACAGTGGATATTCTGAAGAATTCTTGTTTGAATTGAGGAAACAGGAATGAAGGCAAAAAAAAATAATAATAATTTTGCTCTTGCCAGTCGACCGGCTGGTCGACCCCTCGGATGTCCTGTGGTTTGATGAAAGCTACAGTAGTCACTGTTGGAGTGTCTGATATCAAATAGAGGAATTTGTCATATTTTTACTCAGATTTGATGAAATGTTTAGTGAACCATTGGAGATGCTCTAAGATCATTTTCAATCTTTTATCAAATTTAAATTTGATAAAAAACTGATGAAAACGGTGCTCCAACTATTTCATCAGTTTGGTATTAAATGAAGTAAGCGGTACTTTTTCATCAAATGAAAGGAACATTTATTCTTTCATCAAATTTGTAGGTGACTGTTGGGCTGGATGTCCGTCCGAACATCCTCCCTGACAACCGAGTTTTGGATGAATTTGATAAAAAAATTCTCTCGACGGATAACCGGCCGGTCAATCAGCCAGATTTGATGAAAGGATTGGAGTGCATCATATCAGATCAAACTTTTACTCAAATTTAATGAAATATCTGATAAACGATTGGAGATGCTCTAAATAAATTTAAATAGTTGCATCTTGTGAATCTAGTTAAAATTAAATTTAAATGAGTTAAACATTGAATGCCCATTTAAAACTATACTACCTCCTTTATCTCCACCATTACCACTCTACCACCAACTCTATCACCACCTCTTCCACAACCCGACCACCCTCGTCTACCATTCCACTACCAATACTATCACTATTTCCTCACTACCCCCACCACCAACACTATCACCATCTCGACTATCCCACCACCATTACAACCTGTTTCATTGCCACTTCCATCACTACTATCTTTGCGACCTCTTGCACTACGATCACCTTCACCTATTAAACAAGTTATTTGGGTTAATTTGTTTAGCTTCTACACAACTCAATCCAACCAAATGCATAACTCATTTTGACCCATATAAAAATCACTCGTTTTCCACCTCTAACTATATGTTATATTTGAATCTATATAAGAAAAAAATTTATACTATAAACCTCAAAAAAGTGTAGTATATGCCCCAACTATAATATTTATACTATTTGACTATGACTCATTGTAATATTAATTATAACTTAATTATGATTTTATAATTTTTATTTTGATAATAATTAAAAAGATTTATCGCTAAATTTCAAGTGATTTAATTATAATTCATTATAATTTTTTTTAATTATGATTAAATATCATTTAATTATGACATTTTATATAGTATTAAAAGTCACAAACGTGGTATGGTAGAAGAAGCCCCTATATGAGTTATGCTCAAAAAGATGATCGTATCGGGACCAGCTGATCGAACTGCGCAACTTGGGGTTAGCTCAAAGCTTGGCTTGGCACGCAGCTCCTAGCTGTAAACAAACTTCCATTCAATCAGTCAAAACGGCTTAGAGCATCTCCAACGCAAGAGCCAAAATGGGAGAATTAGGTTTTGCTTATTGAAGCTGGATTTCGAAGCTCCAACGCGCTCTGTTACTGAGGAGGCATTTTGCCAATTTTCGTTTTGGCTCTCCACAGGTAGCCAGCGTCCATTGCTAGGCAAAGCACTCTTCCCGCTTGTGTTAGCCTCCATCGCTGCTTGTTCTATCTCTGTTCCAGCCTATTGATCACAAGTATGGCTCTCTTTCTCTTTCTTTTTCTCTACTTCCTTGTTCTTCCCCATCATCTATCTGTAATCGTTTTCCATATACCGAACCACCTCTTGCACTCCGAAACCCTCTCTCAAACCCATTCCGCTTCTACAAAACCCTCTCTCAAACCCCTCCCCCCATGTGTGAATCCCCTCCCAAACTCTTCCCCTTTATGTGAAACTTTATCCCAAACCCTCTTCTACCTTGCTATGTTAAATTTGTGCAAAGGAATACATGATTTAGGGCAATCCATTTGCAAAAATTGGGTTTGTGTACTGAAATTGTTCCAGTGGCTGCTGGGTTATGCTGCAAATTGCTGGTTTTAATTGTTGCTAAGGAAGAAAACGATGTTATTGTTATATGTGTAATTGCTGGTTTTAATTGTTCCATTAAACTTTGTTGCATTTGTAATTGTTTATGGGTACACACATTTTCATATTATAGAAACTAAAACATAAAAATTTGCAATAATCATTAATGTAGATCAATTTCATAGCCTTTGCAAAATTTTGGTTTTTCTTTTTAGTATACCAATAGTAAAAATACTGTTAAAATTCTATTGCTGATATAATACACATTTTGTTTTGATCAACAATATCAATGAGAATTAACATAAAAATTAAGTAGCAAAAATTCTATTGCTTTACTTTGCAGTTGCTTGTATCTTACTTGAATTATTGGTTTTGAAATCTAATAAGTTGCAAGTATGGCTCACTCTGAGTGTATTATGTCCACCATTCGGAAATTCATTATTTTTGGAATTAGGCCATGAATTAATACTTTTTTTTTTCTTTTTGTGTGGTATGAACAATTGTGCTTTAGATGGAATATCAAGGAAATGCATATTTTAGCAACCTAATGAACAACGAGTTTGACCTTGACCATGACTTTACCACTGAATCTCCTCAACAAGAGAGTCAATCTTTATCATTCTCTCCTGAAATTATTACTCAAACCACAAAGATATCACAACACAAAGGGAACTTCACCGCAGAGGAAGACATGATGCTCATATCTTCATGGCTTAATATTAGCTTAGATCCAATTAGAGGAAATGAGCAAAAGTCAAAGGCATATTGGTTAAGAGTGTGGGAGAACTTTAACAAGTACAAAACCTTCGATTCTGAAAGAACTCAAACTTCTCTAATGAATCGATGGTCGACGATTCAACTTGCCATAAATAAATTTTGTGGATGTTTTGCTCAAGTTGAACGGATGAATCAAAGTGGTTCGACCAAAAAAGACAAGGTATTAGTAGAATTTAATTTTGTACCTATAATGAATATATATTATTCATTACATGATAGTGACTATTCTTTAATCTATTTTTCAAATTCGGGATACGAAAAAATTGTACAAAGACTTGCATCAATCGAACTTTCCCTTTGAGCATTGTTGGAATGAATTGAGATCCCAACCAAAATGGATGGAAGATACAACAACGAAGAAGCAAAAAAGCACAAAAAAATGCATCTCCGGCAACGTCTACCCCTTGTACACCAGATTTAGTAAATTTAGGGGACAATGATAACTATGATGTTGTGGAAAGACCAGTAAGAAGAAAGGCCGCAAAAAAAACAAAGCCAAAGATCTTGGAAATAATGTTACAGAGTCGCCTTTTGTGAAGCTCTTAGAAGAGATAAAGGTAAAAAACGACATAACAAATGAGAAGAAAATATAGATATTTGAGAAATCTTATCTTCAAGAGGAACGGAGGATTGAAAATGAGGAAAGGAGAGAAGAACGAAGGATTGCATTGGAGGAAGGGAGAGAGGAAGAGAGAATTATGTCAATGGATACAAGTATCATGCCTCCATTGCAAGCACAATATATTCGCCAACGTCAGATGCAAATCCTTGAAAAAAGAAATTAATTGTTTCTATTTAGCTTTGAAACTATGTTTTTATTTAATTTAAGTTTGACTGTATTTTATTTTTGGGTTTGCTGGCACATCTTGTATCAGTTGGGGTTGCTTTGCTGAGTTGTCATGCTGCTGAAAATAGAGATATTTTGTGATGTTTTGGGATAGTTTCAGTTGGGGTTGCTGCTTGTTGTTGCTGATGGTTTGTCAAATAGTTAAATTCATTACATCACTTTTATATGGCTTGTTGCTAGCACATTTTGTACTGTTTTATTTAGAGTAAATATGATACAAGCTGCAATGATATATTGTTTTATTGTTTTAGTTTCTGAATTTTCTAATAAAACAATGATCAATGATCACAATTTTTTTTTTATATCAATGATTATAATTTTTTTTTCCAAAAATAAGTTAGGGATTTATTGACAGAAAAAATTTATTCTAAGTATCACTAAAGATCATAGATTAGAAACAAATCACTAGTGATATATTATTGAAAGCCCATAAAGTAGTACAAATATTTTTGAAAACACACTCACTAAAGCATATAAACTAGTACAAAAATCAATAAGAACCAACTAGTACTTCTCACAAGAAGTCTCCATGTAATGTCCACAAGTGTTCGACCAAGTCTTGTTTGAGTTTGGAGTGAGTTCCTCTATCTCTGATGCGATGATGATTTTGAATGAATTCAAAAAGTTCTGGTGTACGCTCATGAGACACTGGTGGAAGACTTTCACTAATTGTATCATAATTAAAGTCTATTCCATTGGCATCCCTCTCATCTTCAACAATCATGTTATATATTATTATGTATGCCATCATAATATCTTCCATTATTTCCGTTTTCCAAAAACGTGCAGGTCCTTGCACAATCACGAAACGTGCTTGGAGCACACTAAATGTTCGCTCAACATCCTTCCTTGCCGATTCTTAAGCTTTTGCAAAATATATTTGCTTATTCCCTTGTGGAGATGAGATTGTTTTGACAAATGTTGCCCATTGCGGATATATACCATCGGTAAGATAGTATCCTATTGTATAATCATTTCCATTGATTGAGTAATTGACTGGAGGAGCACGACCTTGAGTAAGGAGTGAAAATATAGAAGAACGATCTAATACATTGATGTCGTTATGAGATCCGGGCATCCCAAAAAAGGCATGCCATATCCATAAATCTTAAGAAGCCACAACCTCTAAAATAATAGTTGGTTCATGGATGTGACTAGAATACATACCTTTCCGTACATTAGGACAATTTTTCCATTTCCAATGCATACAATCAATGCTCCCTAACATTCTAGGAAACCCGCGATTGCTTCCCATCACTAATAATCTTGAAATACCATCGTTGTTAGGGCTCCTCAAGTACCTCTCAGAAAACATTGCAACCACCGCCTTAACAAAGTGTTTTAGACTCTCTATGGTGATGCTTTCACCAATTCTCACATAATCATTCATTGAATCTGCTGCTATTCCATAAGCGAGCATCCTCATAGTAGCTGTCATTTTTTGAAGGGAAGACAAACCAATGATTCCAACAGCATCTGTTTTCTAGACAAAATATGGATCGTATGCTTCCACCGTAGATAGAATATGAAGAAAGAGAGATCGATTCATTCGGAACCTCCTCCTGAATAAATGGGCAAGATATATAGCTGTTTCTGAGAAGTAGTCTCGATAAAGTCTCTCATGGCCTTGAACTCGATCACGATAAATAACTACATGGCCTTCAATGGAACCACTATGTCTTCTCGAACATCTTTCTCTATTGAGTTGCTCTTCTTCCATTACAGCTATCGTTATTAGCTGCAATTCGTCATCACCGTCAAAGTCGTTAAGAATCATTTTCATGGTATTGCGAGCCATGGTAATTAAAAAATGAATGAAGTTGAGAAATACAGTTCAAATTGGTAAAAATGAAAGAGCAAATCTTTTTTATAAACAAAAATATATGACCGTTAGGAATATGTCCGTTAGAGAATATTACCATTAGAGAATAATACCGTTTGAAAATATGACCGTTGAGAGAATATTACCGTTTGAAAATATGACCGTTGAGATAATATGATTGTTTGAAAATATTTTTTTTATAAATAATTTAATTATATATTTTAAATAAATAAATATTTGCAAATGCCACGTTAATATATGCAGCATGTCATAAAAAGATTATTTATTAATTTATTAATGTTTATAATAGTTTTCTTTTAAAAATTAGTTAAGTTAGTTTGATTGGTTAGCTAAAATAAAGAGTATGGTTGGAGTGTGCACTAGCTAAATTAGTTAGGCAAAATATAAAAGGTAGTTTTCTATATACTTTGAGAAGGCATTTTAGACAGTATGGTTGGAGATGCTCTTACAAGTAGCTAAAATTAACTCATACACTACTTCAGTTTTTAAAATTAAATTTTGAATTTTGTTTTATATTATATTTTTTGATATTTTGATTAAGTTTTTTTCCTTTTTAAATACATTTAATCTAGATATATTTAAAAAGTAAAAAATATTTGGGTAGAATTTTTTTTAAAAAAATCTAATAAATACTACAAAATATAAAAAAGTTTCAAAAAATAATACATTTTCATATTTTTCATATTTATTATTTATTTTAAATCATAAATATTTCATTTTTTAGGTATATCTAAATTAGATGTATTTAAAATATTAAAAAACATTTACTAATAAAAATATGAATTGAAGACTCAAAATTTAATTTTGAAAATTGAATAGTGGAAAGTATACAACCAAGCCATGAAGCCCAAGTCATCAATGAGCAATAAACAAGCCAAGGTTGTTTCCCAGCCGCGCCAATCCAAGCTGAAACACCAATCAAGCTAAAATAAAACTGGAGTGCATGCTCCATCCATTACATTACTCGCTAAACACAGAAACATATTGGCCGGTTTAGAAATAGGTTATCTTAATTGATTATTTGATGTTTTAATTATGAATAATGTTATATTTACTAATTAATAGTGATTGAAACCCTTCCAATTATCACTCTCATACACACGTGACGGGTGGTGATTGGAGGAGAAGGAAAAAAAAAAAAAAAAAATTATTGGCCAATCAGAGAGAGAGGGGTCAAAGGGGATGCCTTTTTGAGAGGGTCCAACTCATTTTTCATTAATATATTAACAGATAATATGATATCATTTGTATGGTTTTAAAAATAAAATATTAGGTAAACTACCAATAAGTCCTAATAGTTAGACTTAATTCTCATTAAGGCCTCGTTTGGGAACAGGCTAATTTAGTAACTTTTTGGCTAATTGCTAAAAATGTAGGTGAAAAAAACTTGTATGTTTGGGATGACTTTTTGGCTAATTACGAAAAACTGTGCAAAAAGTAGAGAGAAAAGAGAATCTTTGACTTTTTGGTATGAGTTGTTGGCTTTTTGGCTAAAAAGGTAACTTTTTTGCTAATTGGCTAATTTAGCCACTCCCCAAACGGTATTAAAAATAAGTCTTGATAAAATTATCGCTAAAAATAATTTATTTTGTGATAATTTTTTATATATGACGCTAAAAATTAATAATTAGTGACTTTTTTTTGTCATGATTTTTATATATTGTCGCTAAAACTAACAATTAGTGACTTTTTTTATGACAAATTTTTTTCACAAAAACTATTACAAAGTCTACTTATCAAGACCTATACGTAAATACCCCTTAAATATTTACAACTTATACAATAAATATGATCAATAATAACACTAGTTAGTACACTAACATGTTCACCAATTAATACATATAATACTACTATTTAATTATTTTAATCTGATTAAAAAATTATATTTGAAGTAATAATTAATTTTTTATAATTAATTTAATAATTACAAAAAAATAATAATTATAATTAAATATAATATTTTACATTATTAATTATTTTAAACAAGTAAATGAACCAGAAATAAGATCCGAGTGAGCATGAGCTGGATCACACTAGTACAGTATTTCCAACAATATACTGACAGCTGTACAACACCTAGTCAACCAGCTGCACAAAGAAAGCAGAGGCAATACAAAACAAATGTCGTGTCAAATGACGAAATAATTAATTAGAACTTTATAATATAAATAAAAATAAATTAAACCTCTTGATCCAAAAAATAAAAACGAAACCTAAACAGCCGTTTTCCGAATCCTCTCGAACCATACATCGAACCCCAAGTCACATGAATGATTACACATTCTCTCTCATCAAGTACTGTACAAAGGCATTATTCTGTATTCTTTGCTTTATACCTGTGTTTGGCTCTCCCACACCACATGCATTTCCCAATTTTAGTAGGAACTATATATATAATAACTCCACACGTGCCAAGCCAAATGAAACATAAAAAAGACCACTTGATTAAATGGAACACATGGGTCACAAAGTTATCTACAACCGTTTTACAAGCCAATTGAAAAAACTGTTTCTGAACCATCCCAGATTTTAAATTAAAACAAAAAAACAAAAGATATATCATCAAGTTTCTTTTCTTTCCCTCCAATTCAACCCCCATTTTAAAACTGAATTCTAAAGCGGTAAACTGAAAGACCCTTGCACCACAACCTAACTACCATTTAAATAACCAACCCCCCTCCAAGTAACGGCTCTGTAAGAAAGAGCAAACTACCGAACTTTTAAACTTAAAAAGATATACCATCCAAATCCCAAAGCACAATTCCCTCCAAAATACCCACCAGCAAGCAAGCCCCTCACAAATTGTCTCCTGAAATTCCATCTTCAGTTTTCCATGGGAACCAGCATAAGCTGCTCTGCTAATGGTGCTTCTTCGGTGACTTAGCAGCGTACTCAACAACATCATCTTCCTCATCCCCATCACCATCATCGTCGTCATCATCATCGTCATCGTCTCTCTTCCTTTTGTTGTGTGAAGAAGACGATGGTAGCACCTGAACTTCACCATCCTGGTCATCTTCATCTTCAACATCTTCCTCCATTTCAGGATCATCATCTTCATTGACAGGATCCATGTCACTGCCTGCACCATCTTCTTCAGCCTGCCCAACTGGTTGAATTAAGTAACCAGCATCATTATCTTCTTCCTGCCATTGAAGTACCCCGGCGCCCCAAAAAAATAAATAAATACATAAACATATAATGAATCAATTAATCAACAAATAAACACATTATTAAATGAAACACACCAGCATCTTGAAAAAATACAAAAAACAAAATAACAGCAGTTCAAAATTTTTCTTTTTTATTTTTTCATAAGAAAAATAACAACAATTAATACATGAAACATAAATATAAAGGCAAAGACATACATCCTTAAAACATAAAAATCTCTTAGAAAATACTAACAAAATGTTTTCAATTTGCTAATCATCAAAATTATGTAAGGCTAAACTAATTATGCTCAGCCACACCTTCCAACACAAAAAAATTCAATCACAAATGTAACAGATTCAACAGAATATTCATTACAAAATGTTCATCGACCTGGTATTACATCAAGCTAATAAAGCATATATTAGCTTAGTGATATAAAATAATATCTTCTGCCAGTCATACAGAGCCATAGAACTATGCCTAATTAGAGGAACAAACGTGATTGAGACCCCCACTTTCCCCCCACCCCCACACACACATGGGGGTTGGTGATTGGAGAAGGAAAAAAAAAATTTCTAGCCAATCAGATCCCACTGGGGGTCGTGAGGGTCACCCCCAGTGGAGGTCTGAAACATTTTTGTAGGAATTTCAATGCTGCTGCAACCCATTAAATTAAATTAGAAGATATAAATTTGGAATCACTAAGAAATGAGGATGCAAAATTATGAGCACCTAATCCCAAAACCAACCATATACAATTATGAGCAGCAACAACGATCCTACAATCATCCAAACTTGAGCAGAACAAAAGTGACAGAAAGCAGTCATAAAAAAATTCAGCACAAATCACCACAAATAATTTGAAATTTAAAAATGCTAGAGTTCATGGTAATTCATAAAAAAGGGAGAATGGAAGTACACAATAATCCACTAAAATTAATTTAACTGGTAACACTAGCCAAAACATAACAACATCCATGACATTATACCCAATAAAATAAAACCCTCTAAGCAGTATACACAACTCAATTGACTGTCATGAAGATGCTATCCACATCAACGGTCAGCTCCTGTACCAAGACCTAAAATGATCCCATTCTTGGTAGCAAAATTGCACTATTTGCAAGAGATGGAACACTAGCAAAACAATATATGACAGCAAAATTAAAAAATGACAGCAAATATGACCTTACAACTATCTGATTCACCAGATTAATAAACTCCCGAAACAGAGCTACGATATTACATAAAGGTTTCCACGGATCTAGGCAAGTCAGTTTACCCTTCTCTTTTTCTTTTCCTTTCATTTTTATTTTTATAACTAGTATCCAGCCCAATTAAAGTTGGTCCCCAAAAAAATTGTTTGCGCCTAGGAGGTTTTAGTAAGTTTACTCTTCAGCAAAACTAGAGCACAAAAGATCAGACAATATATTCAAACAACGGAAATACATATAAATATCAACACGCACGTAGCAAACGAAATTAGTAAAGCCAAATGCAATTTCTAGCAAGTGATGAAATATATAGTTATTGCAATGAAAGGGGATCATCACTACCTCATCCTCAGCTTCTTCATCATCCTCAAACTCCCCATCTTCTTCAACACCTTGTTCTTCTTCCTCCCCAGTTTCACCATTATCATCCTCCACACCATCTTCCTCCCCTTGCTCATGCCCATCTATCTCCCCTTCTGTACTCGTCAATCGCCCAGTACTCTCGGGTTCTCCAAGATCCCCTTCATCATTATCAACCTCCTCTTCTTCCTCATCCTCCTCCTCCTCGTCATCTTCTCCATCATCTTCAACCCCATCTTCCTCATCATCACTGTCCTCTATTTCATGAACCTCAATAACATCCTCATCCTCACCCTCCTCTTCATCAATCTCCTCCACCCAATCATTATCCTCCTCATCCTCACCTTCCTCATCATCCTCCGCCACCCCAAATCCATTCGATTGATGAGGCAAACCCGCCTGATTCGATCCGCTTGCCCTTCTCGAAGTCTCCGTCTCCTCTTCATCGGCATCACTCTCTTCATCCTCATCAACATCAACAATTCCATCACCTCCCACACTGTGTCCATTATTCATCCTATACTGCCGATCCTCACCATCACCATCACCGTCACCGTCACCGTCACCATCGATTTCGCCACTCCCCGGATCATCCTCTTCGTCGTCGTCCTCATCCTCTTCCGACTCCGGCCTTTCATTCTCATCAGCATCCATTTTATCCAAGTACTTTAAAGACTTAATCAATCCAAAAACCTTAGATCGGTAATCCTTCACCCTCGTCACCGGACACTCATACAGATCAAGCGAAACAAGCTTAAGCTCGGCAAGCGGTTTGAGATCATTAATCCCCTGAATCCGATTATTCGACAAATCAAGGTCTCGAAGCGAATCGAGACCGGCTTCAACAAGGAGTTCGAGTCCGCCGGCGATGCGATTGTCGGACAAAATGAGTCTTTGAAGATTGTGGAGGCGAGGGAACTGATCCAGAGAAGAGAGGCCAATGTTTGCGAGAGAAAGATGTTGAAGGTTCTGGAACTTGTCGAAGAGGGAAGGAGGAGGAAGACGACCGTGAACGCACTTCACTGCGCCGTCTAGGGTTAGGATTCGAACCGAAGCCACGTCTGTTTGGCCATCAAGCGCTGTCTCCACCGCTCTCTCCCAGATCTCATCCATCAATTGTAAATTTTTTATCTCTCAAACACATATATAAAACTAATCCATTCAAAGCACAGATTTATTTATATAGATACGATAAACCAAACCCTAACCCTTGCCCCAAATTGAAAAAATATAGATACGAAACAGTATATCTATTCTCCAAAGGCTTAAAACCCTAATTTCCAGGTGCTTCCAACTGCTAGAAGAGAATGCGAAGAACCCTAATAACAAGCTCTCTCTCTCTCTCTCTAGATTTCTCTTTGTCGTTGTGTGTGCGTGTGTCTCTCTCGCTCTAGATAGATGTAGGAGTTTGTGAGTCGGGAATCGGGACGAGCCCAAATGCGAGACGACTCGTGGCTCCGCTGGGTTAGTGGTTGGGGGGTTAAGTTAACTCAACCATGGTTGGTTTGAAGATTTGTTTTGTTGTCTGGTTTAATTTGGAGACTTATTGGTGGCCGTTGGATTGAGAAGTGCGGATCGGTGACGTGGAGGAATATGGACGGTGAAGATTTGAGATTGGTGTGTTTGTTTAGGAGAAGGACGGCAGAGATTGGGTGTGCCGATTCGCGCTCGCCAAATCCGACACGTCAGTGCTTGTGTAAAATATCGGATGGGGTTAGGAATATGCCACTGAAATTTGAAATTATTTTCGGAAGTGCCACTATACGTGATGAGAAAGAAGATTTGGAGGTGTAAAAACATTTTCAATCCACTCTTCGCCTTAGTTGTTTCGCATGTGTTAAAATAAATAATTTATCTTATTTTAGTATATTATTTTATTTAAATTATAATTATTTTATTTAAGTTATATTATCTCTTTATCATATCATTTTAAATTTAATTTATATTTTACATTTTTTTATAAAAATTTACAAAATATACTAATCTAGTATTTCCTAAACAATCCCTAAATAAAGCTGGTAAGTTATATTTTAATCATTATATTACAATATTTATTTTAATAAAAAAATTCAAAATTAATTATATTTAAAGAGTTTTGAAAATTCGTTTAAATAGTAAGGTTTTCTAGAAATATGATTAAAAGTTGACTTTTTGATTTTTTTGATTTTTTATTTTTTTTTAGAGAGGAAGTAGGTTAAAAATTAGGAAGTGACTTTTAACTCACTTCTCAAAATAGGCCAATGTGTGTATATATGAATAAAATAAAAAATAATGTTAAAGGATGTAAATAAATAAATAAAAATTAGACAAAATAAAGATTATATTATTTTATATTTTAACTAGAGCATGGTTGGAGTTGCTCTTGGAGCATCTCTAATAAACTCTTTAAAAAAATAATATTAACTATTATAATTTATAACTAGTCTCGTTCTATTTTACATTTTTCAACAAATTAACTATTACATTAACATATTCACCCAAGCCATTTTATCAAAAATTTTATAAGTTAGCTAATTTGGAGAGTCTTTTAAGACTCTTTAAACAGTTTGGATACATAAGTAAGTAAAATGAAGAATAATATTGAAGCACATATACAAAATGATTAGGTAAAATAATAATATTTTTTTTATATACTTTAGTTGGTATTACATTCTGCTTCAAATAAGTAAAAAATGTCAAGTGTTCTTCAAATTATTTTTTTTAATTTCTTAAGAACACTTATCAATAAAAATTTTAAAAATATGTTGCCGTTTTTACTTCTTTAGTTTTTTAGTTATTTTAGTTCTGATTAAAAAAATTGTTTGGATTAATTTTTTTGACTTTTATGAGAAACAAAATGAAATGATTATGACTTAAATGTGATATTCTAAATAAGTGTATTTTTTGAATTTTTATATAAAAAAATATGTAGAAAAGTAAAGAAAATAAGTAGAAAAGTAGAGAGAAGATGTTGATAAATGTTGATTGATGTGACCTAAATAAGTGTATATGTACACACAAAAAAAAATATACTTGTTTAGTACATGCCAAACACCTACTTGGTCTAAAAAACCAATGTCAAACGAAGCCATGTTACTATGTGCCGTTTCGCAAGTGGCCAAAAGCGCAACAAAATTAATTTGGGAAGTTATAAAAACGCAAGTGTGAAATTACAAATTGGGGTCTATGACAAAAAAATAAAAAAATAAATTTCTTATGTTGGGTAAGGGTATTTTGGTCATTTTAATTTGATTTGACACCATAAACAAATATTAAACTAAAAAGCCAAAAGTTAACTTTTTACCAACTTCTCAAATTACTTTCAAAAAAGCTTGGTAAAAAGCCTGGTAAAAAGCCAAAAGTCAGCTTTTGACCAACTTCCCAAAACACCCCTATAACAGCTGGAAGTAGGGGTGAACAGCGGATTTATCGATCCGCCAAAACCGACCGAACCGAACCGATCCGCCGCATTTTGGACGGATGCGTGATGACGAGCGGACGGTTGCGGATTGATTTTCTCCAATCCGCCAATTTGGCGGACGGATGGCGGATTTGAGATTTCTTTGGCCGCAACCGAACCGCCAAACCGCCAAACCGTGAGCACCACTAGTAATTTATAAGACTTTGTGTTTTCCATTTGTTTAAATATTATGTTTGTGTTTTCAATTGAAAAGGAGTTTAAATATTCTGTTGAAAAAAAGTTTTCAGCTTGAATATATTTTTTGAATTGAAAAAAATAAACGTATTATTTATCTATATTTTTTTATTTTTAAATCTAACTCTAAAAATAATAAATAGAAAATATGATATATGCTGGTTGGTTTTTGTTTTCAAAAACATATATAGATGTAACAATACAGAGACATACAATCTCTACTACTGCTCTGTTCATGGTTTTGGTGGTTTGAATTGTTATTATATTTTAAGAACCACAGATTGTAATACTTTATGTGGATAAATCATGCTGTGATTGTAATATGTGGATGATGCATGCAGTGATCGTGATATTCTAAAAATTTAAACTTTTTTTCTTTAGATAAGGCATACAGTGATTGTAATACTTTTTTAAGTCATTGACTGTAATACTCTTCTTTTTTTTTTTTTTTGAGAAAGTGCACAAGTTGAATCAAGTTGAAAATTTATAAAATTTTAAACTGCCAAACCGATTCGCATCCATCCGCCAAACCACCAATCCGCTCAATCCACATCCGCCGGATTGGCGGACGGATGCAGATTGATTTTCTTCAATCCGCCAATCTGGCGGACGGATGGCGGATTGGAGGTTCCGTGGCCGCAACCGACCCGCGCCCACCCCTAGCTGGAAGTATAAAGTTTAACTTGTACTTGTGCTCGACTATACCTTTGTTTGGCATGTAGGTTAATTTAATATTTTAGGTAAATTAGCTACAAAATAAATTAAGAAGTTAATAAGATAAAATGTCATATTAAAACCATAATAACTAGCATATCACCCGTGCTATGCACGGGATTGAATTTTAAAAAACTATTTATGATTATGTCAAATATATTTTTAAATTGTTAGCATAAAATATACATAATTTTAAAAGAAAATACTGATATTGCAAAATTAAAGTAATAAAAATAAGAATTTATTACATTTGTTCGGAATTCACTGAATAAATAAAACAAAATATAACTAAAATCTAAATTGTTGTGAGTCTTTTATCAGCATTCATGCATTGTCAATATGATAGTTAGTATTATAGTTGATGAATAATACATCTATTATGTATTTATAAAATGTTATACTTACCTATTTTATTTTTTTACCTTCTAAAGGTATAGATATTATTCAGACCAATCTATATTTAAAAAAAAGGTTGCGCACAATGCACAATCTAGTTGCCTTTACATTGTTGGTACGTGTATGATAAATACATAGGCACGATCTTGGAATAACGCAATATAATCTTTAAGCATTCTAACTCCATTATCCAGTAAAATTTTGGAATTATAACATTGTGTTTGAAAATGTATGAATAAGTTATTTATAATAAATTATATAGTTTCGTACCTTTAATCTCATATATTCCAAATATGATGGTTGACATTGCAATATAAACTCTGTCCATTTATTTTGAACAATGAGATTATTGAACCAGTTGTCTTTAACCACAATGTTAACATTGTATCTAATAAAATAAAATATTAAAAAAAAAAAAACTTGTTAAAAGAAAATATTGTATTTAATAAAAAATTAAAACACTTGTTAAGTTTTAATTATTATTGTACATAACAATTATTTATCTAAATAAAATTACCTCATTATAATATCAATACCATCATGCATGCACTGATGACAAACAATGTGATCATAATGATATTCAACTTTTTAATAGCAACCTTTGCACAAATAAATTCAAAGGTTGTCAACATTAATTTGTTTGATGTATCCAAGTATTTAAAAATATAAAACCTACAAAATATTTGAAAAAACATAAATTAATATCTCTCTATAAACGAATATATATATATCGTTGAACTTTCATTACTTGAGATGATAACAATTCTTACATTTTGCATAGATGTAAAATCACGTATTCGAATTCTTTTGGCATTCGATATTACCAATGACTGTGAAGTTGAGAATCCATTTTTTCGATTCTAAAGATACCAACTTTTGTGATATAGAATTCATAATAAGCTTACATAGACATCATATATATATATATATATATATAATTATGAGAATTATGTTGTCATATGTAATTGGTTAATATTATACAATCATAAAATATCACACTCGAATAATTGTGAGAATTATATACGGAAATATTTTTTTTAATCAGAAAATTAAGAAATTAGGATTGGAATAATTGAGCTCCCACAAGGTTTGTGGGTTAAAAAGACCATTTTTAGGGTAATACAGAAATTTAATGGGTAATAATGGCTAATAGGGTTTAGGGTAATACAGAAATATTTTTTTTAATCAGAAAATTAAGAAATTAGGATTAAAATAAGGATAAACTACCAATAGGTCCTAATAGTTGGCCTTAATTCTCATCAAATCCTATTGAAAATAAGTCTTGGTAAAATTGTCGCTAAAAATAATTTTTTTGTGATAATTTTTTATATATGTCGCTAAAAATTGACAATTAGCGACTTTTTTTTGTCATGATTTTTATAAATTGTCGCTAAAACTTACAATTAGTGACATTTTTTTATGACAAATTTTTTCCATAGGACCTATTAGACAATAAGCTTACTTATTATAACTTACACGTAAGTACCCCTTAAAATAATTAAGCTCCCACAAGGTTTGTGGATTAAAAAGACCCTTTTTTTTCTTATATAATATACTAGCATATCACCCGTGTTATACACGAAATAAAATAATATATTATTTAATAAAATACTATAATAATTATATTTAATTTTTTTATATTATGTAAAATAAAAGTTAAATAGAAGCTAGCCAATTGGGATTTTCTTAATTGTTTAAAATAAAAAAAAATTAGTATTTAATATTGATAATAAGGTTTCTCACTAAAAATCTCATTTTGATTATATATATGGGAGTAGAAGATTCATTTTATGTAAGTGAAACAATTCACTTTTTCTTTATTTTCTCGATATGAGATTATAAAATAAAAGTTAAATGAAAGCTAACCAATGGAGATTTTCTTAATTATTTAAAAGTTAACAATTGTTGGGGCGGGAAGTTTATTTCGAATCAAGCAATCTTAGCCGTTTAATCTTTAATTAGGTCAATCTTTAATTTATTTAAAATCAAACCAATTTAACCAATATATTTTGATAAAACTCCTAAAATCGCAGTTAAACCAACGAATCAGTCAAATCGAAAATGGTTCACCCTATCAGCTAGGTCAAAGAACCAACCAATTTATACAAAAATTAATTAATTAAAACTTTTAAATTTTATTTTAATTTTAAAATTTAAACTATCTTGAACTAAAACATACACAACACTACAATATTAAATGGGAGCATAAGGTTTATATAGTGAAACAACTCATTTTTTATTTCTTTTCCTGATGTGGGATTGTAAAATAAAAGTTAGCAGTTGTTTGGATGGGAAGTTCATTTCTAATTAAGATATCTCAGTCGTTCAATTTTTAATAAGGTCAATATTAGTTTATTTTAAATCAAACAAATCTAAGCAAAATATTTTGATAAAACAACTAAAACCGTGGTTAAGCCAGTGAATCAATCAAATCGAAAACGTTCAGCCTAATCGGCTAAGTCAAAAGATTAATCAATTTACAACAAAATTAATTAATTAAAACTTTTAAATTTTATTTTAAAATTTAAACTATCTTAAACTAAAGCATGCATAACACTATAATATTAAATGAGAGTATAAGATTCACTTTATATAAGTGAAATAATTCACTTTTTATTTCTTTTCTCGATGTGGGATTATAATTATTTTAAAGTTAAATATTATGAGAGTTTCAAAATCTCATACAAAATTATTTTTAAAATCAAAACATCTATGTGGGATTATAAAATGAAGGTTAAATGGAAGCTAACCAATGGAGATTTTCTTAATTGTTTAAAATTAAGAAAATAAAAAAAATGGTATTGATTATAGGATTTTTCACTAAAAATCTTCTTTTACTTATACCAATGGGAGTATAAGATTCACTTTATATAAGTGAAACAATTCACTTTTTTCTTCTTTTCCCGATGTGAGATTGTAAAATAAAAGTTAAATGGATATGCACATTGGATTGCAGATTGAAACTATGTTTACAAAAGCACCTTCACATTGCACAGGTGATATGCTAAGAGGTAAATTTTAATTTAACTCCTTGTAGTTTATCCAAAAAATACGGAGCTCCCCTATAATTTCATTTGTAACACTTAAACCCCTGAATTTCATACCAAAGTGTAATTTCGAACGAAACCGTTTGTTTCAACAGAGCGTGTGTTGCACGATCATAAAACCAAAATTTTTCCCCCTTAACCACACTGGATAATTCCTTACCTTCTTCTTCCTTCAAAGTTTTTTGAAAACCCAAGACGTTGCTTCTCTCTCTAAAATGTTTTGCTCTCTTTCTCTCTAGCTTATCTCCCTCATTTCTCTATCTTTCTTTTTTATTTTTCTTTCATTATTCTTCTAAAATCTATGTCTATCATTCTCTGAACTCAAATAAAGTAAACCCATAAATTAAAATCTCTGTCTATCATTCTCTACCATGGCAATCACCATCATCCTTCATCTTCTCTTTATCATTATAGACACACATACATTATATACATAGGTATACCCAATTAACTAAGTCAAGACCCAAATTGTAATAGTGGCTACCACCATGGGTGCCGTGAGAGGGAAAGGTGGTGGGTGGTGGGTGGTGGTTGAGTGGAGGAGATGAGATGAGGTTGGTGGGTGTTTGCAACTATGGACTATTTACAAAAAGTTATGGTTTTGTTGTTGAAAAATGCATTGCCTTTTCCTACCATTGTTTGATGTTCATTGAAATTTCCGAAAACTGACTTCACTTTTGTATTTAGAGAGGTCCTTAAGCTAGAAAAATGGTTGAAGATTTATGGTTTTAGCTCAGATGGGCTTCTAAATAATATGAAGTTGGAGTGTGAGATGAGGTAGGGGGTTGGACTATCAAGTATGGAGTTAAAAAACTATGAAGTGAAGGCATGTATATACATGTTCATACAACTATATATATATATATATGGAATGATTAGAGATTAGAAAACACACATACACACCCAAATCCAAATCCAAGACCACCAAATAACTTCTCCACCCAAAGGGTTCTTGAATATTAGATATAGAAGAAAATGAAATCATAAACTTCTCCTTCCTGTATATATATACATGTTTATATGTATTTCTACATATATATGGAATGATTAGAGATTAGAAAACACATACACACACCTAAATCCATATCCAAATCCAAGACACCAAATAACTTCTCCACCCAAAGGGTTCTTGAATATTAGATATAGAAGAAAATGAAATCATAAACTTCTCCTTCCTGTATATATATACATGTTTATATGTA
This sequence comes from Camellia japonica, assembly GCA_030407325.1. Lineage (NCBI taxonomy): Eukaryota > Viridiplantae > Streptophyta > Magnoliopsida > Ericales > Theaceae > Camellia > Camellia japonica. The sequence continues at coordinate 140,795,888 of JAPPVO010000059.1, read as the reverse complement.
TTTCTACATATATATGGAATGATTAGAGATTAGAAAACACATACACACACCTAAATCCATATCCAAATCCAAGACCACCAAATAACTTCTCCACCCAAAGGGTTCTTGATTATTAGATTTTGAAGAAAAATGAAATCATAGGCTTCTTCTTTCTGTATATATATACATGTTCATATTTATGTTTCTCTTTCTCTCTCTTCTTTTCCCTTTTTTTCTTTTTTCTTTTTTCCTTTTTTGTTTTTGATCATGCATTGTACAAAACGATGTCATTTTGTGCATTTCTGTTACGTCCGTCAGAAATTACAACATGACATAAAGTCTAAGGGTTTAAGTGTTATAAATAAAATTACAAGGGGGGTTCCGTGTTTTTTAAGTAAACTACAAGGGGTTAAATTGTTATTTACCCTATGCTATGAGTATTGTACATATGTTCTTAAACACACAAACAAATAAAAAAAATTAGTATTGATTATAAGGCTTCTCACTAAAAATCTTCTTTTGTTTATATAAATGAGAGCATAAGATTCACTTTATATAAATGAAACAATTCACTTTTTCTTTCTTTTCGATATGAGATTATAAAATAAAAGTTCAATGGAAGCTAACAAATGGGGATTTTCTTAATTATTTAAAATTAAGGAATTTTAATAATTTGGGCAAATTACATATACCCCCTTGAGGTTTAGCAAAATTACAGATACCCCCCTAAGGTTTGAGAAATTACAGATACCCTCTGAAGGTACTATTTGTATAACAAATTAGGGGGCAAATTGTTATGAAAATATAAACCTCAGGGGTCAATTTGTTATGAAAATATAAACCTCAGGGGGGTATCTGTAATTTCCAAAACCTTAGGAGGGGTATCTGTAATTTAGCTAAACCTCGAGGGAGGTATATGTAATTTGCCCTAATAATTTATATAAATTGGAGCATAAGATTCACTTTATGTAAATGAAACAATTCGCTTTTTCTTTTTTCTTTTTTTTCCCGATTTGGGATTGTAAAATAAAAGGTAAATGAAAGTTAGCCAATGAGAATTTTCTTAATTGTTTAGAATGAGAAAATTCAATTTAAAATTTTCTTAAGTGTTTAAAATTAAAAAAATTCTACAATTTTAGAATGAGAATTTGGATCTTTTAGAAGGAGGTGTTTGGTGTAGATTATAGGGGGTGATCATAGTTTATTTTAATTTGGGAATCTATGCCAGACTGTTTGGTGCAGCTTCTACTTATAGCATTTTAAACAGAAATAAATTAAATAAGCTGAAAAAAATTGATTATTTAGAAGTTGAGGAAGGGATACTTTTAGTTTCTGCTTTCTAAATATCAGCTTTTAACTTATAATAAGCTACATCAAACAGCACCGAAGGCTTCTCCCTTAAAACTCCATTTATAAGATTCATTTTATATAAGTAAAACAACTCACTTATTCTTTCATTTCTCGATATGAGATTGTAACACTTTGTATAAGTGGAACAATTCACTTTTTCTTTATTTTCTCGATGTGGGATTGTAATTATTTTAATGTTAAATATTATGAAAGTTTTAAAATCCCATACAAAATTATTTTTAAAATCAAAACTATGCGGGATTGTAAAATAAAACTTAAATGGAAGCTAATTAATGGAGATTTTCTTAATTGTTTAACATTAAGAAAATCAAAAAATGAATATGAGATATTGATCATAGGGATTCTTGTGACACCCCAAATGTTCAATTAATTTAACACCACGTCAATATAAAATTGTGAAATCATGTGATTTAAAGAGTTAGATGGTATTAAAGTTTAGAGTATAAAAACATATATATATATATATATATATATCATAGTATATTTTTCCAAATAATTATTCACATTATTTTAAATCTAATAGTTTGTATATTTATGCTAAAAAAAATTTATTATTTCAAAAAATAATTTTAACTTTATATTATTATTCGATATTATTTTCTGAGTATTATGGTATTTTTATTATATTTTTCTCTGTATTTTTTTTGGACCAAAGTACACTGAAACATAATATTTTTTGTACGACCATGATACGTGCCCCCAAGTTGTCTTGCCGCCCACACCTTCTTCACTATATATATAGATGTGCTAATTAGTTTGAGCCTCATCATCTTCTTCCCAAACTCTCTCTCTCTCTCTCTCTCTCTCTCTCTAAGGTTTTGTTTTATATATAAAATTTTGAGTTTAGTTTGGAATATTTAGTGGGTCGCAATGAACAAAAGATAAAAAGTTAAAATTAATATTAAGGTGAGTTATATTATACCTTGAGTCATCATAATATATTATACGTATATTTTGAGTTTCCATAATTTATTTTTCGCAATTTGTGTTTTATAAATTATATTAATATTTCATTACATTTTGCTTAAATTGAAACCCATGTATATGTTTGTTTAAATTTTAGAAATTATTTGACAATAATTTTATAAACAATTATGTTTTGTAAGTACTACCACGGGAGTCTCATGCTTTGGGGGACTTAAATAACCATTGGTCTTTATTTGGCCACTTTGTGGCCCTCTGTTTGTCATGGATCCATTGACCTCTGTTCTGATTGTTACTACAGTGACCTCTGTTCTGTTCTGTACCATGGTTATGGTTAGTTATTTACAAAATCTCAGTTTTGCTATTTAAATGATTATTTGTTCAGACTAAGTTATTTTAAATATTTTTGTTTAAATAACTATCCGTGGTTATTTTGTACCCCCTATACTCTTGGTATAATATTTCTCACTCTGCTGTGTGCTTATACCTGTTACCCCTTCCAGGTGAGAAGATTTAGCAGGATCAAGATTGGGAATAAATTGTAATATTTTTTATTTTTACTGACTGTAATTATGATCAGACTCTTGCAATAAAATAAAGCCCAAATGACTATTTTCTTTTTTCATAAACTTTTTGGTATCCATTTATTTTATTTTAATTTATTTAGTTTATCCGCTTGCGCTACTACTACTACTACAAAAATTTTCGAATTATTTTATTTTTATTGACTTGTTGCGACGCCAAACTTTTGGGTACTGGGTTTAGGTCGTAACAAAAGTGGTATCAGAGCAATGGTTTTTGATTTTAAAAAAAAAAAAAATTACTTTAGTTTGTCTAACATGATTAAACCGTTTTATTTCTAGGCTAAGTCATCCTGTGTTGTAGGGAATGGTAAATTTGAGTCCAGCTTGTATGGCGTTGTTTTGAGATAAAGCACAGTGGCTGGGAGTTTGAGTCTCTCGTGTAGAGTGAGTTTGTAGGTTGTTCTATGGCTTAGTTTTTCAGAGCCAGTTCTCGTGGTAGCCTAATGATCCATTTTAGATGTCCGACCAGGAGATTTTTGTGACTTGACCATGATTAGTCTAATCCTTATGTTTTTATATTAATAGGATTAGACACTAACTCTTGATTGCTATATAAGTATGTTGTACTAACACCTTATGTATAAGTAAGACAGGTTTCCTTCTGTATAAGTAAGACATGTGTTATATATGTGTTGTCATAGTATTTTTGTGCATCATAGATGTCACATTGCGATGACTAAAGTACGGAATAATTTGGACTAGCCCACTAATTGTTTTCACCTTGTAATAACGGCCAACGATGAAAATGGAATCGAATCGTCGGTTTGAGGTGCCGACCCAATGGAACAAATCATGGAAAGAGCAGTTACGAGTTTTCTATGGGCCCTATAAACCAACATGAATAATGGAATGCTGAACGGTGAGAAAAGCCGCTTACGATAAAACAGTTCCAAGATTTGAAACCCACCACATTTACTGGCATTCCAAACCCACTGGTAGTAGAAGCTTGGGTTAGGGACATGGAGAAGATTTTTCGTTCATTACCTTGTATAGAACGACAGAAGGAAAGCTTCGCTACATTTACCTTCAAAGATGATGCACATGAATGGAAGCTTCTTACTTGGAGAAAGAAGAAATCATGATCTAGGTAAGATTCTTGGAAGTATTTTATGAAAAATACTTTCCATATTCACTGCGGGAACAAAAGGCGTCGGAATTCATACGTCTAAAGTAAGGAACCATGACGGTGGCCGAATATGAGAGCAGGTTCACGCAACTAGCTTGATTTGCTATATATGTCATCACCACCGAAGCTCGAAAAGCAAGGAAATTTGAAACAGGATTGGATGCTGAAATCAATGATAGACTTGAGGTTTTAAAACTACCAACCTATGCGGAGGTGGTGGATCGAGCATACATTGCGGAAAAAGAGATTAAAGCCTTACGTTCTAGGAAAACTTGCCAAAAGAAGCGATTCTGGGAAAAAGACAATAGAAGATTTAGTGTTACACCTCCAAAGAAAGTAAATATGGCAGGCAATCAAGGTCTTACTAACCCTAGAGGTGGCACCATTCTAAATTGCCCTACTTGTGGAAGAACTTATTGGGGACGATGCTATCGAGACATGAGAGCATGCTTTAAATGCGGTCAAGTTGGCCACTTGCTGAGAGATTGTCCAAAGCTTACTAACCCTACAGTTGACCCCTCTAGACTAGTCCCAAAACCCGTAGTACCTGGAGGAGTGAGGAAGGACTAAAAAGGCCAAGGAAGAGCTTTTGTCCCGGTACTTGGAAAACTAGAAGTTACCGAAAACGTTGTGTTAGGTACACTTTATATCTGTGGTCACTTAGCTCATGTTCTCTTTAACTCTGGTTCCATTCATTCTTTTGTTGCACCATACTTTGCCTCCAAGTTAACATCAACACTCGAACCCTTAGGATATCTACTATCTATGTCTTTCCCTCTAGTAATCCTACCCTTGGTACAAATGTGTACAAATCTTGTACTATATCCTTAAAAGGTGAAACCTTACACGTAGACTTGATTTCCCTCTGCATTAGTACCTTTGATGCAATCCTAAGAATGGATTGGTTGGCTGTCAACCATGCCTCTATTGACTGCAAAGCCAAAAAAGTCTCCCTCTTGTTACCAAACTAACTCACGCTTGTCTTTAATAAGACTGGAGTGTCCACCCCTCTATGTGTTATATCCTTCATGACGGCCCAACAACTTCTAAGAAAGGGTTGTTGTAGTTGTATCTGTTACGTGATCGATACTCAACAAGAGGCCCCCATACTTGATACAATCCTTGTAGTTCGAGAATTCCCAGATGTATTTCCTGAAGACCTACCTGGAACCCTAGTTGATCGAGAAATCGAATTCAACATTGAAACTCAACTTGGTACACAACCAATATCCAAAGCTCCTTATTATATGTCAATGACATAATTGAAAAAACTAAAAACCCAACTTCAGGAACTCTTGGACAAAGGCTTTATCCAACCAAGTTCCTCACCATGGGGAGCTCCAGTACTATTCGTAAAGAAAAAAAGATAACACGATGAGGCTATGTATCGATTACTGGGAGCTGAACAAAGTCACTATCAAGAATCGATACCCTCTACCACAAATTAATGACTTGTTTGATCAACTGCAAAGCGCCCAAGTATTCTTGAAAATCGACTTGCATTCCGACTATCATAAACTAAAAGTCAAAAAGAAAAGTATCGAAAAGACTACTTTCAGAACACGTTACGGATACTACGAGTTTCTCGTCATGCCATTTGGCATCACAAATGCTCCGACGGCCTTCATGGACCTCATGAATCGAGTGTTCAAACCCTATCTTGATGAGTTCATTGACGACATTCTCATATACTCCAAGTCACCGGTCGACCATAGGCAACACTTGTGAACGATTCTACAAATACTACGTGATCACAAATTTTATGCCAAGTTGAAGAAATGCGAATTTTGGATCACCAGTGTACACTTCCCCAGTCATGTCATTAACAAAGATGACATCTCGGTTGACCCCCCAAAAGTTGTAGCAATCATGGATTGGCCACGACCTATTAATGGGTTCGAGATTCGAAGCTTCTTGGGTCTAGCCAGCTATTATCGACGCTTCGTGCAAGATTTCTCGAAGCTAGCATAACCCTTGACCCAGCTAACCCAGATGAACACACCATTTGAATGGATGGACATGCAGGAACATTGCTTCCAAGAATTGAAAACAGACTTGTGACAGCTCCTATACTAGCACTCCCTACGGGAACGAAAGTATTCGTAATTTATAACGATGCCTCACACAATGGTTTGGGTTGCATTCTTATGCAAAATGGAAAAGTCATTGCGTATGCCTCGCGTCAACTAAAAACTCACGAAAAGAACTACCCAACCCATGATCTGGAATTAGCCGTAGTAATCTTCGCTTTCAAAATTTGGCGTCATTATCTCTACGGTGCAACTATGAGATTTACACTGATTACAAAAGTCTTAAAAATCTGTTTACACAGAAAAAACTGAATATGAGACAACAACGGTGGCTAGAATTTATGAAGGACTACAATGTAAAGATCCATCACCATCCAGCCAAAGCTAATATGGTAGAAGATTCACTGAGCCGGAAAATGACCGTTTGGCATCTACCCTCATTCCCTGCAAGATCAATGGATTGCTCGCTAATATAATTGTGGAACCCACGTTGATTGAAGAAATTAGAGCACGCCAATGTGAAGATAAACTTTTGAAGAAAAAGTACGAGGAGCAATGAAGCACGCCCGATCCTGGCTTTACCATAAGTAATGGGATGCTAAAATTTCGAAATCAAATTTGTGTACTCGACCTTTTAGAACTCAAGAAGAAAATATTGGTAGAAGCTCATAGCTCGAGATTTGCGGTCCACCTTGGCAATATGAAGATGTATCACGATCTGAAGGAACACTACTAGTGGACAGGAATGAAAAGAGACATTGCAAGCTATGTCTCCAAATGCCTGCATTGTCAACGGGTTAAGGCAGAACATCAGAAACCTGCAAGAACGCTGCAACCACTCACTATTTCTGAATGAAAATGTGAGCACATTACGATGGACTTCGTGGTCGAATTACCACAATCAATCTAGAAGAATGATGCAATATGGGTTATAGTAGATTGATTGACGAAGTCGGCGCATTTTCTACCAATCAGAATCACGTACTCCCTTACCAAGTTTGCCACTCTATACATTAAGGAAATTATTCGTTTACACAGTACCCCAATGTCAATCGTATCTAACCAAGACTGTGATATCCCTATTCCGTATTATGTTAATTGGTCCTTATTATGAATGTGATTATGTGTTTGATATGATTTTGTGTGTCATTATATGAAAATATGTGGTTTTAAATTTCTATCTGTTCACCGTAGGAATATCTGTTTGATTATCTGCTTTGGAAATTAGATTGAAGGCCTTATCGGCTACGAAACCCGAAATCGATTACGCCATTGTGATTAGCATAATTTTTAGAGCCTACGGTGAAATTTAATTGAAAATTGATTCGAATCAAAATAATTAGATTCAGAACGATTAATTAAGTGCTCAATTATTTAATATTGATAAATTGACTTAGTGGGGCTATATAAAGGACCATATACACTCAATCTCTCTCTTTTTGATTCATTTTGGTTGATTTTGGGCTCTTGAGTGTGAGAGAGCCGAATTAGAGGGAGAGAGTGTAGGGAATTGAGGGTTTGCTCAAGAAGCTTGGAAATCTTGAAGATTACTCAAGAATTTGCTATAGATTGGAAGAATTGAACCTCTAGGTAAGCAAGTGAGCATGAATTCAAAAGTATAAGTTTGTAAATTGCGTATTCAAGCTAGTTGGGTAATCAAGAGTAAGAATTGAAATGAAATTGAGTTGATCATGTTGAATTGAAGGTCAATGTATGCATGCATGTGTGTAATTGCTTTGAATTTGCATGTTTGAGCACAAAATGTATGATCCATGTAAGTTTTTAGTTGAAGCTCATGTTTTTGACCATCTCTTCATCATCTAAGTTGAGAATAGAAGTTGTGTTCCACATTTATGTACCATCCATGAGAATATAAGTTTGAAATACATGGAATTGTTATGATGGAAACAAGTTTGGTGTAATTTGGAACATGCATGTAGGTAATTCAAGGAATTGAGCTTCATTGTGTTGTAATTTGGTGTTTGTACCGTGTGAGTACATATATATATGAAGCTTGAGCCATAATACGCAAGAAATGTTGGTTGGAATGATGAATTTGAGCTCAAGAATCATTCTGGAAAACCCAGAATTTATGATGTCCGCTCGAGTGGGAGAAGTGCCGCTCGAGCGGGAAATTCGTGTTCCTAGTATTTTTGCAGACATGATGTCCGCTCGAGCGGGGAAGTTCACGCTCGAGCGGGGAGCTATGTAGTGAGGCCTTCCGCTCAAGCACCAGACTTCGAGCTCGAGCGTAAAATTGTCATAACCAGTACTTTTGCAGGCCTCATGGGTCCGCTCAAGCGGGGACCCTGTTTCTGAAAATTTTGAAAGTGCATTCTGTGTTTCGTTTTCCGTTTTCTTTCACTTCTAAGTACTCTTAGGCATGCATTAAGCGTTGTAAATGAATTAAAGGGATAACAACAAAGCCTAAAGAGGAATATGTGAATTAAAGAACAGATTGAATCATTTGTGACCCATATGTGTTATGTGATGTGTAGGGTCAAGCTCCAAGCCAAATCAACCAACTGATCACTGTGAGTAATATCTTGACAAAGATATCTGAAATATGTTGTTGTCCAATTGCTTACTTCTATGTAAGTTTATAAGTTTGTTAATTTGATTGGTGGACAATGTTTTCTATGCCAAATGAATGGGCCAAAGGCCAGTTTGACATGAAAGTATGAATGGGCCAAAGGCTAGTTTGACATGAAAGTATGAATGTGTCAAAGGTCAATTTGACACGAATGAATGAATGAGTGGGCCGAAGGCCAGTCTGACATAAATGAATGAATGGGCCAAAGGCCAGTATGATTTGAACGATAGAATGAATAGGCCAGAGGCCAGTACGATCTGAATGATAGAATGAATGGGCCAGAGGCCAGTATGATCTAAATGAAAGAATGAATGGGCCAGAGGCCAGTCTGACATGAATGAAAGACAAATGGGCCAAAGGCCAGTTCGACATGAATGGATTGGGCCCGAGGCCGTCCGAAGTGTTTGGAACCGAAGTCACTTGATCTATAGCTATTTATATACCAAATAGCAATATGAATTGGGCCTAAGGTTGTCCGATGTATATTGTTCCAATGCATCTTCTGCAATTGATATTATTCATTGGGCTTTCGCTCACGTTCATTCATGTGTTTGTAGGTAAGCCAAGAGAGGTCCAGACCCAGCCTCAGTGAAGTCTGTGTGGAACAACCAAGGTTTTGAAGAGTCAGCCCTTGCGTCTCACGCATGAGACTCGTCTTCGCCTTGTGTTATGTATTTATATTTTGTCATGTTGGCGAAGACTTTGAATCTGTTGTATATAGTTTTCATGGGTTAACTTAGACTTGATAGATCCTGTATGTACAGAGCTTTATGTTAGTACATATTTTGGTGTGAGTTGTTAACGCATATATGTATGGTTTGTTATGATGTGCCATGTAAGCACGGCTCTATGGACAAAGTTTTAAATTTTGCTTCCGTTTGGCCCCTTTACTCTAACGAGTTAGGTCCGGTTTGGTTTGAGGACGTAGGTAATCTCATGATTACTGGCCGGTTATGTCCTTAACCCTTGGGGGCGGGTTCGGGTCATGACAAAGACCCTCGCTTCGTGTCTCACTTCTGGAACAAATTGTAAGAGGCTTTGGGAACTACATTGAGTTTTAGCACTACTTATCACTCGCAAACTGATGGCAATCTAAAAGAACAACCCAAACTTTAGAAGATATGTTACGTGTGTGCGTATTAAATCTCAAGGGTAATTGGGATGAGCACTTATCTTTGGTGGAATTCGACTATAACAACAGCTATCAAGCAAGCATCGGAATGGCACCGTACGAAGCTCTGTATAGAAGGAAATGTTGATCACCTCTATGTTGGACGGAAGTCGGAGACAAAAAATTGTTAGGCCCTGAAATCGTGTAAATAACGAGTGATAATATTCAACTAATCCAACAGCGAATTCGCACTGCCCAAAGCCACCAGAAAAGCTATGCAGACACATGAAGATGAGACTTAGAATTTCAAATAGGAGATCATGTGTTTCTAAAGATCTCACTCACAAGAGGGGATATCCGATTTGGAAAACGAGGAAAGTTAAACACACGTTATATCGGGCCATTCAAGGAACTATAAAGGATTGGTCTTGTGAAATATCGCCTTGCGCTTCCACCCGAACTGTCCAATGTCCAAAATGTGTTTCACGTTTTGATGCTTCGTCAATATTTTCGAGACACGGAACATGTTATCGATTATGAGAACCTGGAAGTTCAAAAAGATCTCTCTTATGAAGAACAACCAGTGCAGATTCTCGATCGTTGTAATCAGGTTCTTCGAAACAAGACTATATCTCTTGTAAAAGTCATGTGGAGAAATCATTGAGTTGAAGAAGTTACGTGGGAAACTGAAAGTCAAATACGGACCCAATACCCACACCTCTCCAAAAACCAAGGTACGACAAGTTTGGGGATAAACTTCTATTAAGGAGGGGAGAAATATAACACCCCAAATGTTTAATTAATTTAACGCAACGTTAATATAAAATTGTGGAAGTATGTGATTTAAAGAGTTAGATGGTATTAAAGTTTAGAGCATAAAAACGTATATATATATATATATATCATAGTATATTTTTCTAAATAATTATTCACATTATCTTAAATTTAATAGTCTATATATTTATACTAAAAAAAATAATTATTTCAAAAGATTATTTTAACTTTATATTATTATTCGATATTATTTTCTGAGTATTATGGTATTTTTATTATATTTTTCTCTATATTTTTTCTGGACCAAAATACACTGAAACATAACATTTTTTGTACGACCATGATGCGTGCCCCCAAGCTGTCTTTCCGCCCACGCCTTCTTCACTATATATATAGATGTGCTAATCAGTTTGAGCCTCATCATCTTTTTCCCAAACTCTCTAACTCTCTAACTCTCTCTCTCTCTCTCTCTCTCTCTCTCTCTCTCTCTAGTATTTTGTTTTATATATAAAATTTTGAGTTTAGTTTGGAGTATTTTGTAGGTCATAGTGAATGAAAGGTAAAAAGTTGGAATTAACATTAAAGTGAGTTATATTATATATTGACTCACCATAATATATTATACATATGTTTTGAGTTACCATAATTTATTTTACGCAATTTGTATTTTATAAATTATATTAATATTTCAATTACATTTTGCTTAAATTGAAACCCATGGATATGTTTGTTTAAATTTTAGAAATTATTTGACAATAATTTTAGGGATTTTTATTGATAAATCCCATTTAGAAGTGTTTTAACCCAAAAAGTCCATGAAGTAATTTCTTAACCTATTTAGTCCCATGTATGTATAGTTTTATTCCATAAAATCTTTTTTCTTGATTTACACTATTTTCTTGGACACTTATGCCCTTATATTGAATTTTGATACCCTTATAAATATTTTTTCAACGGTTAGCAATTTTATGATGTGAACATTCATATTTTAAAATTCACATTGGTAGGAATGTAAAATTGGCCCGTGGGTGGCCCGAAACCTGCCCGCAAGCCGGGGTGGGCCCGGCCCGTTGACAATGTAAATATTCACATTAATAGGAGTGTAAACTTGGCCCGCGTCCCGTGGCGGCGTGAAACCCGCCCACGACGGGCCCGATTCGGCCCGTTGACAATGTGAATATTCACATTGACATGTTAACATTCACATTGATAAGAGTATAAAATTGGCCCGCGGCCCATGGGCGGCCAAAAGCCAGCTCGCGACGAGCCCGGCTCGGCCCGTTGACAATGTAAATATTTACATTGACATGTTAACATTCACATTGATAGGAGTGTAAAATTAGTCCACGCCCCGTGGCTGCCCGAAACCCGCCTACGGCCAGTGGGCGGCCCGGGGCGGGCCCGGCCTGTTGACAATGTGAATATTCACATTGACATGTTAACATTCACATTGATAAGAGTATAAAATTGGCCAGCGGCCCAGGGCGGGCCCGACCCGGTCCGTTGACAATGTGAATATTCACATTAACATGTTAATATTCACATTGATAAGAGTGTAAAATTGGCCCGCAGCCCGTGGGCGGCTCGAAGCCCGACCGCAGCCCGAGACGGGCTTGGCCCGACCCGTGACAATGTGAATATTTACATTGACATGTTAACATTAACATTGATAGGAGTGTAAAATTTGCCCGCTGCCCGAAGCTCGCCCGCTGCTCGGGGTAGGTCCGGTCCGGCCCATTGACAATGTGAATATTTACATTGACATGTTAACATGCACATTGATAGGAATGTAGAATTGGCCCGCGGCCAGTGGGCTACCCAAAGCCCGCCCACGGCCCGGGGCAGGCTCGTTTGAGTTTGGGCCTGAGCATGTCCGAGACAATGTGAATATTCACATTGACATGTTAACATTTATATTAATAGGAGTGTAAACTTGGCCTGCGACCCGTAGCGGCGCGAAACCCGCCCGCGGCCCATGGGCGGCCCGGGGCGGGCCCGGTCTGACCCGTTGACAATGTGAATATTCACATTGACATGTTAACATTCACATTGATAAGAGTATAAAATTGGCTCGCGGCCCATGGGCGGCCAAAAGCCCGCCCGCAGCCCGGGGCGGCCCTGACCCGGCCCATTGACAATGTGAATATTCACATTGATAGGTGTGTAAAATTAGCCCACGCTCCGTGGCTGCCCGAAACCCGCCCACGGCCCGTGGGCGGGCCCGGCCCCGCCTGTTAACAATGTGAATATTTATATTGACATGTTAACATTCAGATTGATAAGAGTATAAAATTGGTTAGCGGCCCAGGGCGGGTCCAACCCGGCCCGTTGACAATGTGAATATTCACATTGACATGTTAACATTCACATTAATAAGAGTGTAAAATTGGCCCGCAGCCCGTGGGCGGCCCGAAGCCCGACTGCAGCCCGAGGCGGGCTTGGCCCGACCTGTGACAATGTGAATATTCACATTGACATGTTAACATTGACATTGATAGGAGTGTAAAATTTGCCCGCTGCTCGAAGCTCGCTTGCAGCCCGGGGTAGGCCTGACCCGGCCCGTTGACAATTTGAATATTCACATTAACAAGCTAACATGCACATTGATAGGAATGTAGAATTGGCCCGCGGCCTGTGGGCTGCCCGAAGCCCGCCTACGGCCCGGGACAGGCTCGTTTGGGTTCGGGCCCGAGCATGTCCGAGACCCTAAGCTAGGGCCTAGGCCATCACTTTGAAGCCTGGCCTGGCCCATTGGCCCGCTTAAGGCCCATTCAAGGCTTGGTCTGAGGCCCAGCCTGCCCAAGGTGCAATGTATTTTTTTGTGAAAAATAATAAAATTTTGGTAGAAAAAATTAAAAAGAATTAAAAAAAAATGGCCAGGCCCGCCCAAGCCCAACCTAAGCTCGAGGCTAGGCCCAGGACCACCTGGCCCAACCCGAGAATGGGCTTTAAGCGGGCCGAGCTTCAAAGCGATGGCCCAAGTCCTAGCCTAAGGTCTCGGGCTGGACTCGGGCCCGGGCCCAAACGAGCCTGCCCTGGGCCGCAGGCTAATTTTACAGTTTTATCAATGTGAATATTAATATATTAATGTAAATATTCACATTGTTAACAGGTCGGACCTATTCCAGACTGCGGGTCAATTTTACACTCCTATCAATATTAATGTTAATATGTCAATGCGAATATTCACATTGTCATAGGCCGAGCTGAGCCCTTCCCGAGCCGCGGGCGGGTTTCGGGTCGTTTACGGGCCGCGGGCCAATTTTACACTCTTATCAATGTTAATGTTAACATGTCAATGTGAATATTCACATTGTCATAGGCCGGGCTGAGCTCGCCCCGAGCCGCGGCCGGGTTTCGGGTCGTCTATGGGCCGCGGGCCAATGTTACACTCCTATCAATGTGAATGTTAATATGTCAATGTGAATATTCACATTGTCAACGGGCCGGGTCGGGCCCACCCCAGGCAACGGGCGGGCTTTGGGCCACCCACGGGCCGCAGGCCAATTTTACACTCCTATCAATGTGAATGTTAACATGTCAATGTGAATATTCACATTGTCAACGGGCCGGGCTCGCCCCGGGGCGCCCATGGGACGCGAGTCAATTTTATACTCTTATCAATATGAATGTTAACATATCAATATGAATATTCACATTATCAACGGGTTAGGCCGGGCCCGCCCACAGGCCGCGGTCTAATTTTACACTCCTATCAATGTGAATGTTAACATGTTAATGTGAATATTCACATTGTCAACGGGCCGGGCTTCGGGCTGCCCACATGTCACGGGCCAATTTTACACTCTTATCAATGTTAATGTTAACATGTCAATGTGAATATTCACATTGTCACAGGCCGGGTCGAGCCCGTCTCGAGCCGCGGCCGGGCTTCAAGTCGTCTACGAGCCGCGGGCCAATTTTACACTCCTATCAATGTGAATGCTAATATGTCAATATGAATATTCACATTGTCAACAGGCCGGGCCGGGCCCTCCCCGGGTAGCGGACGGGCTTCGGGCCGTCCACGGGCCGCGGGCCAATTTTACATTCCTATCAATGTGAATGTTAACATGTCAATGTGAATATTCACATTGTCAACGGGGCCGGGCCGGGCTCGCCCAGGGCCACCCACGGGCTTTGGGCCGCCTATGGGACACGAGTCAATTTTACACTCTTATCAATGTGAATGTTAACATGTCAATGTGAATATTCACATTATCAACGGATTGGGCCGGGCCTAATTTTTTGGCCATGGGCCGGCCCGGCCCGACTCGAATTTTTCCCGGCACCCACGAGGATCGACATGGGCCGGGCCCCTACACATTGACAATATGAACATTCACATTGACGCTGTGAACATTCACATTAGGGATATTTTGGTAATTATGTCACCCATAAGACTTATTGAAAATAAGAAAATAATGTGAACTAAATGGAACATAAGTAGATGAAAATGGTATTTTGGTCTTCTTATTTCAAATAGGACCTAATGGAATAGTAAAAAAGAATATGGGTTTGATGGAATAAAACTCTTAGAAAGTGGATTTATCAAAAAAGCTCCCATAATTTTATAAACAATTATGTTTTGTAAGTATTACCACGGGAGTCTCATGCCTTGAGGGCACTTAAATAACCATTGGCTTTTGTTTGGCCACTTTGTGGCTCTCTATTTGTCATTGATCCATTGACCTCTGTTCTATTCTGTACCGTGGTTATGGTTAGTTATTTACAAAATCTCAGTTTTGCTACTTAAATGATTATTTGTTCAGACTAAGTTATTTTAAATATTTTAGTTTAAATAACTATTCATGGTTATTTTGTGCCCCCTATACTCTTGGTATAATATTTCTCACTCTGTTGTGTGCTTATAGCCGTTACCCCTTTCAAGTGAGGAGATTTAGCGGGATCAAGATTGGGAATAAATCGTAATATTTTTTTATTTTTACTAGCTGTAATTCTGATCGAATTCTTGTAATAAAATAAAGCGCAAATGACTATTTTTCTTTTTAATAAACTTTTTGGTACTTGTTTATTTTATTTTAATTTATTTAGTTTATCCGTTTGCGCTATTACTACTACAGAAATTTTCGAATTATTTTATTTTTATTGACTTGTTGCGACACCAAACCTTTGGATACCGGGTTTGGGTCGTGACAATTCTCACTAAAAATCTCTTTTTGCTTATATAAATAGAAGCATAAGATTCACTTTATGTAAGTGAAACAATTCACTTTTCCTTTCTTTTTTCGATGTGGAATTGTAAAATAAAAGGTAAATAAAAATTAGCCAACGAGAATTAGAGAGGCATAATTTAGATTGGTGAATTTATCATCTCGATCATTTTGTAAACTCATATGCATATAAAAAAAAAATAAAAAAAAATTCATTCTAAAGTCATGTTTATGTGATTTCAATCTATTTATCTTTAATAAAAATATATGATCTATTTATAAAATTATATATATTGTTTATTTTTAAAAATTAAATATAATAAAACTACGTAATTATGAATGATAGTCTCGCTCAAAATAAATTAAACTTTAATTTGTTCGGAATGTTACTAATAAAAACTGAAAATAAATCAAAATCTATTAACTGACCTCTCATCCTCTTCGACATGTGCCTTGTTACATTGTCATCCATGTGGTCATAATCGTGGAATTAACTTGCATCATTGTATTTGGAGTAAAATATTGTTTTAAAAATATAATTAATTGTAGTCATGTAAGCAAGATGGACCCAATTGGGGGAGATGGGTGACGGCCTCCAAATTTCGAAACCGTTTTATTATAATAATAATAACATTAATTAATAAAAAAATCCTTTAAATTATATAAGTTGGCCTCCTATTAAAGAGACATATTTTCACTGTACAGTTTGGTGAACCATCAACCTAAACTATGATAAAAACTTCCAACTTAAACTATCATAACCTAAACAATTCACTTTTTCCATCTTTTCTTGATATGGGATTATCAAATAAAAGTTAGCTAATGGAGATTTTCTTAATTGTTTAAAATTAAGAAAATCAAGAAAATTAGTATGAGATATTGAAACTCTCACAAGGCTCCTCACTAAATGGGATGGGAGTATAGGATTCTCTTTATATGAGTAAAACAACTCATTTTTTTTTTCTTTTTCCGATGTGGAATTATCAAATAAAAATAATTATTTAAAATTAAGAAAATCAAGAAAATTAGAATGAGGATTTGAAAACTTCTAGAAGACTTCTCACTAAAAAGTCCATTTTCCTTATATAATAAGATTTTACTTTTTCTCTACAAAAGTCAAAACAGTAAAAAACATCTCAACCTAAATAAACTTTTTAACCCCAGGTTAATAGATAAAAAGTCAAAAACTGAAAAACTAACTCACTTCTCAAACAAAATCTATTTTTAAACTCTTCTATTATATGTACTTGTTACGTAAACAAAGCATGAATTTTGCTTCAGACCCCACTGGGGGTGCATCCCCAGTGAGGTGGCAGCCCTTGATTGGGCAAAAAACACACTGTTTGTTTTTTTTTTTTTTTTTTTTTTTCAGTTATCAGCCAGTGGGGACGCGCCACCTCACTGGGGGTGCGACCCCCACTGGGGTGTATAGCACGGTTCAACAAAGCATACTTAAATTTATTTAAGTAGTTAGATATTATTTGACATAAATAAGTACACATTATTTTTTTATTTTTTATATAATTTTTTATAAAATAATTAAAAAATATATTTATTTAAATTATTACAAACTCCTTAGGTAAGAAAGGGATTTAGTAGGTAGAATCCTGTCATATTTCATACTTTTGATATTTGTTTTAAATCACTAAACATATGGTGGGATGACCATAAATACGAAGGATATATACTTTGGTTTTCTAACCATGAATCAATACTAACTTTTTAAGTGATTTTAATTTAAATTTTAAACTTTTCAAATAAAAATATTAGGAATCTTAAATGAATTATCAAATATTTTACATAATATTTAAAATTTCTAACATAATAGTTCCAATTTTAATTGTTGGTTTGTATCTGATAGTTAACGAAGAAATTAGGCATTTTAATTTTTCTATTACTGTTGGCATCCACATCTCACCTATACTGTCGTCCATCACCATCATTTCTCTCCAATCCACTATTATGACTCCATCTCTTTTTCCCGTCCACTGTTACTCCTCCTCCATTTCTCTGACTCACTACCATCCATCTCTTTCAGTCATTAGTCCATAGTCACTATCGCCATCTAACATGGCCAAAAAGTGACTTAGATAGTTCAATTTGATACAATTTTAAAAGTTGAGGGTTTAAGGGGTTTACTATACTTTTTGTATGAAATTTTATAAAATGTAAAAAAAAAAAAATTCTAAACATATGATTTTGTACTTCATACTTTAGGATTTAATTTGTCCCCAAGGTTAAATCCTAAAATTATGTGAGATTTTACGGATAAAATTTAATAAAAATAAATATCGAAAGAATAATTTTTAATTTTTTAAAAATTATGTTTGATTTCTGAAGGATAAAATTATATAAAAATGAAGTATTTTTTATTTTTTAACCAAATTAAATTTTAGTTTTTTATAAAATAATTTTAAAAACATATAGCCGTATTTCAAAACACATTCTATATATATTCTTTTGAAAAACACACAAACAAATCAATGGTGCATGGTGTTCACGCTTGCAAGCAATTCGTGTGGGCTTTCATATGTAAATGGATAACAATTCCTTATAAGCATGTTTGAACTTCATCTATGACCTTTGCGAAACACTATGGTGCACATACACTTCATAACTAAAAGAAAAATGATATTATTTTAATTTTTTGAGTTATAATTTAAAAAAAATAATATCATAATTAAAGAAAAAATTAATATAATTAGGAGCGCATATGGTACACTATTTTTAAAACAACAATGCTAGAGACCTCTAAAAAGACATCTCTAAACCCACCTCTAATGAGATGGAAAAGGAAAAAAAAAAAAAATCAAGACACATGATTGGCTGTGCAGTGGGGGACCCACTGCCACATCACTAGTGGTACCTCTAAATTAGAGGTCCCAAGCATTTTTGTTTTTAAAATGATGTATATTATAATTTTCCATGATGCTTTGGGACAATTTATTAGAAGCTAAAAATTGATAATTACAAAATAGAAGTCAAAACTCCTCTCCCAATTTTCATACATTTAAATTTTTTTTTAGCTTATTTAAATTATTTATCTCTAATGAGTTATAAGTAGAAGTTCCACTAAATAATATGTTTGATGCATCTTATTATAAGTTGAAAATTAATAATCAGTAAATAGAAGCAAAGAACATTTCTCCTCTAATTTCTAAATAACATTTTTTTTTCTAATTTATTTAAGTTACTTTTGTTTCATAAATTATAAACCAAAGTTACACTTAATAATTTAAGTATGAGACAAACCCTATAAAAAATAAATAAATAAACTACACCAAACACCGCTTGTTTAAATAATTATTCATTATGGTTAAATGGTTATTGGATGTCCCTGTCGATTGACATACTTTTTATTTATTTGTTTATTTATTATTATTATAAATGTTTTTGGACTCTTCATTTCCTCACCCTTTGTAAAATTTGGCTTTCTTTTTATTAAAAAATACTACAACTTCTCTCCACATGTTGTTTTACCTCCGAGACTTTTATGTATTTTAGTTTCTTCTTCTTCTTCTTCTTCTTCTTCTTTTTTTTCTTTTTTTTCTTTCTTCTCTCTCTTTGTTTTCCTATTGTCAAAAGTATTGCAACGTCTCTTTATATGTCACTTTGCCTCTTTATTTTGCATTTTCAACTGTTTTGATGGAGACAAAAGTTGAGATTTCCCCTTCTTTATCAACCATTCCTTGATTGTTGTTATCTCCCTGTGTGGAGGTTACAAATTTGTGGGACACATTTTGACTAATTTAAGGTCAGTTGTTTGAATTTGACCAAATATTTTAGCAATTGTATTTCTTTAGTATTTGATAACCTTGTGATGTTTAGACTTAAGTTTTACTGAATATTATGAAAAAGAGTATCGAGATTGGCTGTAAATTGAATAGAGAAAGAAGCATATTTGATAAATTTCGAACAATTCCCAACCTTTTATAAGGCCACTTCTATTTCTTCTCGAAAGATAAGTGCCCATCCCAATAGTAGCTATTAAATCTTTTGAAATATAAATTATAGTATGATAGCGTATAATGGTTACTTTTTTATGCCGTTCCATTCATATGAACCCCAGCCAATCTAATTTAGGTGTAGAACCCAACTCAGGCGGCGAGGGTCTTTCATTAAAGTGGGGAAAAGAGGGGTGGGTATTATTTTAGGAGATGAAACCTATTAAGAGCATCTTCAATGATTTGTCATTGGAGCTGTCATTGCTATAATATAACAGTTTTGTTGAAAAATGATATTCCAATAGTTGAATATGGCAGCTGTCACATTTGAGAAATGTCAAACACAACTTTGGCAGCTGCCACTTGTACTAATTCAGCCAAAACCAATTGTCTCCCTCTCTCCCTCCCTCCCTCCCTCCCTCTCAGTAACTGTTTCACCATTTTTTTTATCAGAATTCACCAAATTATTGTTCCATAATTTTTTTTTTAATTTACCCAAAATTAGCTTCTTCTTTTTTATTTTTTAGAATCAACAAAATCAACAACAATCAATAAATCACTATCAACCAAATCAATAAATCTCAACAAAATTAACAATAATCAATAAATCGATCTGTAGTTGTGAATCTTCAAAACCACTCTCGAACAAGAAAAGTGAAGAAAAGGTACCTGATGATTAAAATGAGGAATGAGGAATATAAATGGACTGATGGACTGTAGTTTTGAATTGATCTGTAGTTGATGATCAGAATGAGGAATATAGAGAGAGAAGAGAGAGAGTGATTGACTGATGGTATCTCTCTCTCTCTCTCTCTCCATCGCTATAACCATGGACTCCGATACCGACTCCTCTCTCATCTCCAATCGGTCCTCAATCGGTCCCTCTCTCATCCCTAATCGCCTCTCCGAAACCCCAAACACCAACCCCCAATTCGAAGACAGAGAGAAGTGAAATAAGATTTGATGGTAGTGTCTTGAAATGAGATATGGTTTGATGATCAGAACAAGGAATATAGAGAGAGAAGTGAGAGAGTGATGGACTAATGGTAGTGTTTTGGAATGAGAGATATGTTGATCAGGTTTCATTTCAGCCGTTGGATGTATAAAATCCAACGGTGATGGTACTGTTTGGGAATGTGTAACATGAGCCAACAACTTTATTTTAATTTGGAAGTAAAAAAACGACTATTTTTATTTTGTAATGAAATTTTATTTTTATTTTTTATTTTTCAATATTTTTTACAATAGAATGTAATATTATTTTTGCAATGTATAATTTATTAAATATATAGTGATATATTTTTTGGTGGGATGAATTATATTTATTTTTTTTTTTCTAATTTTTCAATTTTTTTTTCATTTTTTATATTTTTCTAGCCGGGAATAATATAAATATAATTTTTTTTACAAACAGTTAAAAAAATGTCACAAAAGACAAAAAATAAACAAAAATAAAATCACAAAAAATCTATATCCAAACGACACCTACAAATTTGAAGGGAAAATTGGTTAAGATTTGCCAAAATAACAAATGACCATTGGAGTATCATTGTTATAATTTGACAAAATAACACTATTTATTACTAAATTATAATAATAGCAATAACATTTTACCAACAATGGTTGAAAATGCTCTAAGAAAAGGATGAGATATAACACTATATATAGATTAAAAAAAAATTACACCTAGTCATGTGAGTCACAAGTAGGACACATATTTCA
Organism: Camellia japonica; assembly: GCA_030407325.1. Classification (NCBI taxonomy): domain Eukaryota; kingdom Viridiplantae; phylum Streptophyta; class Magnoliopsida; order Ericales; family Theaceae; genus Camellia; species Camellia japonica. Next base: position 140,774,556 of record JAPPVO010000059.1, on the reverse strand, counting down.
AGCAAACTTGTAACAATTAATTTGATATTTATGTGGATAGATCGGTCACGGTATTTGGAGAGTTGTGAGTTTCAATTTTCTTTTCAAAATTCAAGAAGGATGATTTGATTGCAAAAGTGATAAGATAAGAAACTATTGAGCACTATAGGAGTAATGTGTTGAATAAGTTTGACATGTTGAGAATATATGTATTATTCATAGTGATTATTATCATTTATTAAAAAATGTTTCATACGGAGATTTATCAAATATTAGGTTTTAATTGTTAGGAAGAGGTCACAAAGTAACCATGTAAAACGCTAATAACACCGCGACCTTCACCACATAAATGACTATCTTGCACAAGTGAGGTCGGTCCCACACCTACCATGTGATGTGCATTAAACCCTCCCATGAGTGAGCCTGCTATTCTTTACGATGACTCATAGGTCTGGTTTGAGATGTTAAGAAAAATTTAAAATGTTATAAAAAAAATAAAAAATAAAAAAGCCATTACTATTTATAAATTAAAAATATAAAAAAAATTAATATACATAATATTTTAATACAAATCAATTTGCAAGTGAAAGGTACTGAATTAATGCTGATTTGTATTGTGAAAGGAACCAAAAAAAAAAAATTATAAATATATATTCACTAAGTTGAACGGTAATGTTGGGCCCGTGGGGGCCCACCACAGGTCCCGTTTTGATAATTCGAACCGTTGAATGTGTAGAACTCGTCCAGTACTATATACTTGTAAAAAATCACGTTGATCGGATATCGCTAACTATATGATCAAATCAGTTTTGTATAAAAAATGGATGGCGTTATAGTTAACGGTTGACAAAAAAAACTAATCCGATCAGATAGCTATAGATATTCGATTAACATGATTTTTTACAAATGTATAATACTCGACGAGTTGTATACATTGAACGGTTCTGATTAGCAAAACGAGACCCATGGTGGACCTCCACTGGCCAAAGAGTACCATCCAAATGGTTGCCAAAAAAGGAGGCAACCATTTCCTATTATACCACCTGCAAACTTGCTGCCACCGTACAGCCTACATTGTCAACTTTTCTTACATACTAATTTATACAATTTTTTAATACATATTTTTTCATAAAAAGTCAAAAAATTAACCTAAACATCCATATTTTTTTTCCTCAACTTTTTAATCCAAAAAAACAAAAAGTATACTTATTTAGGATATCTCAAACAACCTCATAGTGTGTCTATAAAAAATATTAAGAATCTTAAATGTTTTATCAAATATCTTATATAGATGTGAGACTCATACCATGTGAGTTCTATATGAATCACATATCCACGTGAGATATTAGATAAAACATTTGGAATCCCTAACATTACTCAGGTGTTTATACCATTGATGTAATTAATTAGTTCAATTAAGAAAGAAACAGAAAATAAATATGCTTTACTGCAAGGAATATAAATGTTCAAATGACCTTTATGCATCCCCCCAACATTCATGTAGAAAGACATTCTTGTAAAAAAAATTAAAAATTGATCTAAAATTTTAATTTTTTTACTTGAATTCATTAACTCAGAAGGTTGTTTCACTTTCCATGGACGACCCCCCCTCTCCCCCCCCCCCCCCAAAAAAAAAAAAAAAAATCTAATAAATACATCTTGGTTCCTGTATGAAACACAAAGTTTCTTTGCTCAAAAAGTACATCTTTGGGCCGCATGTCAGCAACTTGATAAGATGAAGCGAGTACGGAAAAATGGAAATTTGTAGGCTTGCATCCTAAACTTCACCGAGTCATAGCCAACTCCCACCTGAAAGCGCCCCCTTGTGGCCTCTCACTCCTTGCTTCAAACTTAGTTCGTGTGTGCGCTGACAAGGTACAAAAAACACAAGCCGATAATCATACAAATCTCACTTGGAATTCCTGTACATATAATCATCTCAAAACAAATCAACCATGAATAATAAAAAGAGCAATCTGCAAATTTTACACTAATTTTGCTGTATGCAAGAGAACGCACCAACCAGAAACATAGCAACTAGAGATATAAATGGAAAGCAGAAATAACCAAGAATGAGTCACAGGACCAGAATTTCCAAATGCCAGGCTAGATGATCCTTTCAATAGGTTATTTGATTGTGTATCCCAGAAAAAGAGATACAGTAGTTATAAGGAACTGCATCGTCTCACATTAACAACCCCTCCTGATTCCATAAAAAAAATATATAGATTCTTTTCTTTTTTAGCTGTATCCATCTTTAAAGATGCAGTTTCGAAACTACATATTTTTTTTTTTGGAACTTGAAAACTACCAGAAGAGAACATTATGTCTAAAGAGGGTCAAACTGACCATGCGAAGCTAGATTGGGTCGAGCACCTGTTTGGGGGGCCAGATCTCTCAGTGGACCTAGGCTGAGCAGAAGCAGGGCTGAGTGTCTAGCAAGGGCCAGGGCTATCTCCAACTGGCTAGACCATTCATGTGCCGAGTTGATCATGCTTGGGTGACCCAACTTGGACCTTGCTCCCTTAGGAGCGATAATACTTGCAAGCATAGTTGGATTCAGGAGGCATAAATCAGAGTGCCCATGTAGACTGGAGGTGGTTTACCCATGGAGAAGTACATGTCGCTAGAAGCTCTAACATATTGGATGAGATTAGATCAGAAAGAATCTGGAGTCTCATGGGAAAACAGATTGCCATCATGGAAGCTAACAGAATTGTGGTCCCTCTACTCTAGGCACGTTGATGACCTGAGCAGGGGACACGCGAGGCAGTTATCCTATGTGCATCTTGGAAAGCAATAGAGGAGCACTATAAAAGGTAAACTTTGTCTTCTTTGGAAGATCCGTTGAAACTCTCTGAACCCTAATTCACTGCATCGCTTTGCTCTCTATACTTCTTCCTGGATTCATGGCTTTAGCATCGGAAGGGCTTCTCCGGTCAAATCCCGCCCAGGTAGCACTTATGGTGTTCTCTGGCTTCCAGCTCACGGTTCCTAGATCACTTTGGTCACTCACAGAGCTCCAATTCTATTGCTGCAGAATTCATCCACACAACATCCAGTTCTCTAATTTTAACTAATTTCTTCTTGCATAATGGAGACTATTAATGCCAAAACAGTTTCTTTCTTGCTAGAGGAATGAATGCAATCTATGTACTATATGTTCGCAACACGTATGCAAAGGATAAGGCTGCCCTGCACGTATGCAAAGGGTAAGGCTGCCCTGGAAAATCTGCTAGATAGAGTAAATGTTCCTAATTAAGGGAAAATCAAAGAGAGAAGGCTACCGACTACCCCTGAGACAATTCTAACCAACCTTCTGTACCATGTGAAGGACAAGCTACAATTTGTCCACTGCTGCCAAAAAGTGAGAGACAAACACATTTTTGGGAGCGTTCAAAAGGAAAAAACACATTTTTGGGACAATAGTTTAACCCTGGAGTAGTCTAGTGCCTAACATGCATCATGGGAAGCATATGTTTCAAAAGTTTCAAATTACGGCTAACAAGTACAGTACAGACCTTCAGGCCATGTTTGTTTGGCTCCATAGGTGGGGGGATTGGACTACCAATCCCGTGGGCCCTACATAGCCCATGTTTGGTTGGAAAAAATAGGAGGGGACTAGTAGTCCCATGGGACTATGAATACCCTCACACAGGGGGATTAGCTTGGGTAGATTTTGGGTGGGATTAGGAAAATAGTGAGGGGATTGAGTCTATTTTATATAAAAAAATTATTTTTTTAATTTCATTTTTTTTTTACCAAGTGCACTTGTTTACTTCAATATTTGTTTTAATTTTTTTTAATATAGAAATAATTTATTTATTTATTTTATACAAAAATAATTTAACAATCCTATCACTAATTATCTCCCACACTATCATCAAAACAAACACACTTTTACTTAATCCCCTCACTAACAATCCCCACATTAACAATCCCTTCACTAACAATCCTTTCACTAACAATCCCATCCAACCTAATCCGCCAAACAAACGTGGCCTCAAGCTATTTGAGTATAAGTGATCATTTTTTGCAAATAAGCAGATGAGCTTCTCATTTATGATGGCCACAGCCCACAGAATAATATTTCATGTCCCATAATGTCATCAATCAAGTTCTAGAAGAAGGTTCAGAAAACTGAGCACACAGTGAAGCAGACTTCAGAAGATACTGAAGTACATAGTATTATCCCACAGCCAATCCTGAGTATTTTTACCCACCTCCCTGATTGGTTCTTTCACTAGGGTTGGATCCCATTAACCGTAATATAATTGCTAGTGCATGCCAGCCAGTAGGCCATTGCAGGCTTCAGGCATACATTCAGACAACATCCCCCTCTTGATGGGTCCCCGGATGCAATTAAACAACTAAAAATTAATTAGATGGTATGTTGTTACAAAAATCTTAGTTATCATTTTGGGAAACTGTTTTCCATTCTCATGAACAGAAAATTAAAATAACACAGGTGGAAGTTTTTCTGAAAATGTTTTTGTTAAAATTTATTGAAAAAAACTCATTTTCTGTACAACATTTTTTAAATATTTTCTGAGCTTCAAAACTTTTGAGTCCATTTAGAAAATTACCATAATTTTATAACAACTGTGTTTACAATGAATAAAACCAATTGGATGAAATGGATTCGTGCAGCCAACCCCTAAAATTGCGAGACAAAGGCTTGTTGAGTTGAGTGTTTCCAATATCTTCATCATTTGTATGGGGAAAAAAAATCAGGAAACAAAAAAAAAATCCAAAACAAAATGATGAAAAGAAAACCATACCAATTGGGTAGAGTTATTAAGTTCTTCATTGGAGTTTACAAATATATTATAATCAGAGAACAATTTTCAATAAAAGATTGGATTGCAAAAATGGAGAGTTTTGATCACCACTGGAGCAATTAATTATTCAGGACCAAGACATGGCTCCTCCCCACAAGAAAAGCAAACATTACCACCTAATTAAAATTTCTTAGATTTACTTCTTTAAGGATGTACTTTAAAAAAATAAATTGAAATTGGTATGTTTGGTTATAAGAATAAAATAATATGGAATTTAGTTTGTGTATGTTTGGTCATAAACATAGGGATGAGAATTTGTTTTTGTAAAGTGATAAAAAGGTAATTGCACATTTATTGTTAAACTCTATCACCCGACAACTCTGACAAGGGAGGGCAGTGTAATTTCAGAAACTATAGTAGAGATCCCTATAATTGTCAGAAACATTAAGGAACGTCTGTGTAATTAACCGTTTGTTTAAATTTGTTCTCTTTTAAAAAATCCACTCTTTCTATATCTTAGTTTGTTATGTTTGAATTTAGCGATCCAAAACTATCCATAAAGTTAAGCAAATTATACTGACACAAGCCATATCAAACAAACAAATGTCAGCATTTTCTCATAACACATCATCAGAGCTACTACAGCTGAAGGAATTAGAATAAGCATACAAACAAATTAAATTGACCCAAGTCTTGAAAGTGAAGTGAAGTACCATGGTTTAATCATTAATGGGTAAGAAAATTTCAACACTTTTAAAGCTGTTTGTACCAATGAAAAGGCAGTTTCTAATAAGAAATAAGATTTTTTCTCCCTTCAGCACCGCAAAATAGTGATGCAACCATGGTGAGTGTTAGCATGCTTTCCTTTAAATTGGGTAAAATGATAGCATGGCATTTCTAAATAAAACAACTACTACCTTGTGAGCTGCATTTCTAAACTTGAAAATAATATCCAAAAAGGTCCCCAGAAGGAAAAAACAAAAGTTGGAGAAAATAAGTTTAATTTCAAATAGTACCCTAAATCATAGCCTTAGGCCCTGTTTGTTTGGGAAAATGACCGTGGGAATAGGGATCAATCTTGGGGGTCCCACTCCCACATTATGCCACATTTGATGCAGGAAAAAATGATTATCCAGACCAAACTCTGACACTCAAATTGTTTCCATCTTAACCCATCATTTATCTCACCATAACCAAATAATCAAACATGGTACAAGTAATTCAATCAAAAAAAAATTAGTCCCATGCTATATATAATTCGATCCATTATCAAAAGGTATTAGTATTACTTATCCCCTCTAATCCTATATTGCAAACAAATATAGTCTTAGAATATTTGAAAACAAATTTGATAAATGAGAGCATATTGAACAATGATAAAAATTAAAATAAATCAAAAAAGAAAATACAAGTACAAGACATGCATACATATCTGAATACATAGAATTGGCATTCAAACAATTTTGAAGTCTTAAAACTCAACTAAAGTTTACTATTGTGAATAAAGTAGTATCAAAGAGAAGTCTAAGCCGATTGCAATCAGCCTATTAATCAGTCTCTTGAACAGTCCATCAGGTCTGTGAAACTAGCTGCAAATGTGTGTGCATATATTTTTGCTAGATAAGAATACATATTTTGGCTCTAAACAGCCTAGGCAGGAAAGCAAACAAAGACCTTTTGAAACTACAGACTATAAAAAGCCTTCTTGCCATCAACTCGATTCCCCAATATTTTCACCCCACTGGGCTAGTCAATCCATTTCTTTGTTATCATTTCTCAAGTATGTAGAACTCTTGTACAACCTAATTTTTCCACATCAGAATTTCACATTCTTATATGAGCAGCCACAACCTGTTAGCAGCCTAATTTACGGCTTCAACAACATTCTTGAACTTCCTCAACATTAAGTTGTTTTAAATTTTTTTATCATGGCCATAATATGCCCTAACTTTATAGCTTTCACTGATGTTCCTTACAAGTTAGATGTGCATCATATCTGCATGCTCCAACTTCTTACCAAAATTGATTATTTCTCAGTCTATCAAATTCATATTAATACACATTACAAAAGCTGAGAACAGAACTATGCAGATTGCAGATATTTAAAATCAATCAAAATTTAAACTACAAGTTGTGAAATAACAACTAATTCAAAAAAAATTGCTCTAAAGCAGCAAGTTAGAGATACCAACCAATGATTGGAGCAGAGATAGCTCAAAATCAATGGACCGCAAAGACATCTTAGCGATGTTGGAGATCGCAGCCTCTCGAACGCCAGGGGCATCGCTCGTCAAGTCCTCGTAGGCAGCCTCGAACGCTTCCTGCCAAAATCGAGGCAATCTGATCCTTCGGCTGTTTGTATATACATCCCACATGTGCTTAACAACCTTCTCTCTCTCCTCCATTTCCTGTCTCACACCGTTCAAACAAGATCCACTTCATTCACAACTACATCATTGTATACACATATCTATACTATCTGTTCTATTAAATAAGTCCAACACCAAACTTAGTGCATATGTCACAAAAATTGCTATTTTGAAAATGCTCATGACAGTTTGAAAATTGCCTACGTGAAAAAACTGATTCAAATCCTCAAAATGTCAACTATTCTCATCTTTTTCATTCCTCAATTACATGTATTTGCACAATCATCGCGTTTGCAAATGCAGCTTCTATCTACACATATCTATACTTCTATACTATGTATAAAGCCAACCAGACTTGACATAGATGTCACATATTCTGCTATTTCGAAAATGCACAAGACATTTTGAAAATTGCCTATATGTGAAAATTTTGATTCAGATCCTCAAAATTTCAACTATTCTATCTTCTTCATTTCTCAATTACATGCGTTTCACACACACACACACACACATATATATATATATATATATAGAGAGAGAGAGAGAGAGAGAGAGAGAGAGAGAGAATAGGAATTACGAGAACGTCGAGATCGTCGTGGATGGGAATGTCGAAGTCATCGGAGAAGCGGTTGAGATTGCCGGCGGACCACCGGAGGGAGACAGTGCCGGTGAGCATGGACCAGAAAGCCAGAAGCAAGATGGCGGATAGTGCCCAGAATTTGTACCGGCCTTTACCGAATGGACTCGAATCGGAGGTCTCTTTCTGTGTATGTGTGTGTGTATGTGTATGTGCAGTCGGTGTTGATATTGGTAGGGCATCATCATCCTTCATTTCTCGATTATCAAACACGCACAGAAAGAGAGAGAAAGAGAAATTTAAATGCGTTCGGTAATTTTTAATTGTCTTTAAGGTGTCTTCAGCGTCTGCAACTCGGATTTGGATGATGAATTTGATCTCATTGATGACTGGGAGAGAGAGCTTTTGCTGTTTGGGGGAAAGGAAAGTGAATTTTCTGTTACTTTTTTGCTAGAGTTTTATTTTATTTTATTTTAATTTTGGAGTATAAATTTTCTAAAATTCTTTGATGGTATTGATGATGTCTCTGTATGATGTGGTAAATTTATTTTTTATAACTTCACTCAAATTAGTTTAAAATTTCATAATAATCATTTTGTTTGATTTTGAACTTTTTAAAAATAGTTTTCAAAATTTTAATTTGTATTTTAAAATTTTTAATATTTTAATTACTTTTTACTTTTGAGATTGTGAATTATTTTAACTTAATAAAAATTTTAAAAAAATTAGCGCATCATTTTTTTTTGCATTTATTGAATTTTTAAAATATTTTTTTTATAAATATTTTATTTAAAATATATTTAGATGGGGAAATTAGTAATTTTGAAAAATTATTACAAAAAGTGAAAATATTTATAACTTTAATTATTAATATTTACAATGTTTTATCACTTTTTTGTAAGTATTTTTCCCAACCATCACTTCACTAATATGTAATTCTCCCTATTTAGATTATATGAGTATTTAAAAATTAAAAAAAAATGACTAAAACATGAAAGAAAAAAAAAACATTAAAATTAACAAAACATGAAAAATAAAAATTTTAAAACTCAATATGTATTTATTTTGTTAAATGTATAATATTATAATATGTATCATATTATAATATGTTAGTTGTTGATATGTTAGTATTATAATAGTAATAGGATAGTGATTCCTTTAATCATAATGTTTCTTTCCTTTTAAGCCTTTCGGCTACTTTCGGTTTGTAACGTTGCTTTTGTTCTCCCTCTCCTCTATAAAGGAGAGAGCTCAACTAAACATTTGATATACAAATTCAATACATCAATATATACATAATTTACATTCTCTCTCTTTCACTATACATTATTCTATTTCTTTATACATTGAAATTAACATATTTCAATTTTAGCCTTCAAAGTGAGTACAAATTTCAATTGTTCTATGAAGGATGATGGATAGGTGTTGATAAGTGGTTCTGGATTTTATTTATTTATTTATATATATATATATATATGGTAAGAATCACAAACACTCCATAAATTAAATAAAAATATAAATTAAATTAAACATTTTATCATAGAGACTCTTGACATTTAGAAATTGTATCAGTCACATTTTTATTGGCCATCACTAAATTATTTTAACGAAAAGTTAGTTTTACCTTTCAATTTAAATTGCAAACAACCCTTAACATCAACAAAAATATCAACATTGGCAACAATAATGTGATTTTGATTTTAACGAAAATAAATTTTAAATGTTGGGGAGTGTTCATGTATTTTGTCAAAGAGTGTCCATGATATATTTTTATTTGTTGCAATTTGTTTATGTTGAAGGGTAAAATTGAAACAATATATGCTAAGTCTGGAGCTTTGAATTCATTTGGAAGATATTATAAAAATAGGATTTAGTTATCTGAATTGAAGTTAATAGGATTTTATGGTAATTTGAAGAGAAAAAATTGTCCTTATTGGTAATTTTTTCAAAATTATTTGGTGCTCTTTCAAAATTAAGTATCCAAAATTTAATTAAAATTTTGTTTAATTTGAAAATTCAATGAAAACTTAGTGATATCATCTCATAATTAATTTCGTGCTAAATGTAAAAACCATGTCCTTAGATTTTAACAATTTAAGATATGCATTTGATTCAATCTAAAAAAAATGAAAAGAAAAAAAGAGATGCATTTGAAAACCCATAAACAAGTTAAAATTTAAAATGACAGATTGGAAGATTTGGACGGGTAGAACTAATTTAATTACAACTATTAATTTGATAAATAAATTAAAATAAGTAGAACAAATTAATTTGGCTAACCATCCAAAAAATCTACATTTTAAAACAAAAGATAACTTAAAATGCTAGCAAAACAATTGCCTTACGAAAAAATTTGTATCTCAATTTGTGTGGTTAGTTTCTGTTTTTTTGGCTCCACATTTGTTTTCATTTTTGATGACTTATTTATATTCTAAAACATAAAAAATAAAATAACATAATAAACTCATTTGGTAAACTATTTTCAAAATTATTTGTGCTTCTTTTTATTTTTATTTTTAAACCCCATTTTTAGAAAGCAATTTTAATCTATAAGTATTTCAGATTTATTATCTGATGTTTTAATTGGAACCTAACATGTTACAACTTTCTCTTTCCCTACTCCTTTGAATGATTGTAAAAAAATAATAATAATAATAATAATTACTTGGGCTCTACCATCGGGGCTATTGGGCCTGCTCCCCCATGGGCAATTATGTGAAGATGGGCCGGCCTGTAATTCTGTTCTCCAATATCTGAGTCAACCTACAATTCGGCCTATAGAAGACAACAAGCCCATTTTGGATTTGACAATTGGGCCTAGTTCCCAAACACAGCTTCCAGCTAGAGGTAGTTCAGATTTCAAAAAAATAAAAAAAATAAAATAAATGCTAACTACCATAAATTTTTGCAAGAAATTTATCTTGAAAATGAGATATATGGTTGTATGAGAGGGTTCAAGAACGTCGTTGGAAAATTCAAACATTTTCGAAGATCTTTGAAGAAAAATTCGAATTATCTAGAAGATGATAAGAGACTTAGATTCTTCAATAGTCTCAACTAAGAACATAAGAACAAAAAGATGATGGAGATAAAAGATTGAGTGAAGAAGAAGGCAAAGTAATTAGAGAGAGAATAATGGCAAGGCTCTCTCATGGATCTCCCACTTTCACTCTCAAGGCTGATAATGGAGAAGGGAAATTAATTCTTTTCCAAGAATTATCTCTCCAAAATCTATCCCTTGTAAAACTATGGGTGGGTTCTATTTATAGACACCTCATGATGTAGGATGGAGCCCATATGCAAGGTACATGGGGAATATTCTCTCTAACTACCTTGTCTGAGGAGGTGACCTCTCCGAGGATGAGGAAAACCCTCGAAGAGGAGATCAATCTCTCGGCGAATCCTTCTTCTTAGCCACACTTAACCAATGATCCCCAATTATCCCAAAGTGTCAGGGTTAGTCCTAGAGGACGTCCTACCGCATAAGGGTCAGGGGTAGTTCAAGAGAACGCCCTGCTGCAAATATTGCCGAGTCTCACGGACCCCCTAGATCGTGTCACATCGACCCGGGTATAGGCTAGTTTAACCGAAGAGAGAATTTATCTCCACTGATCTTCCTCGGGATCGGGTCCTTTGTTCGAACTCCATTACGTCCATGGTTCTAGTGCGTAGATCCCGGAAAGCTCCGAGCCCGCAAGTGTTCTGAGACTCATTAACTGAGCGACTTCTAGATTGCGTCTGAATCCGTTCGAAGCCAAGTGTTTCGGATCTCTAGGTTCGTGGATCCGAATCCTTTCGAGTCCGAGCCCGAGTAAGTCTCTAAGGTCGTGGATCCGAACCCTTTCGAGGCTTAGAGCGATTCAACCCGTTTGATGGCGATAAATCCGGGTCCACCAATCTTGGACTTGCGATAAATTCAAACCTACCAACCTTGGACTACTAGGCCTAATTAATTTAGTGAGTTCAAATTAGCTCCTCTTACAATGGTATAAATTTAAAGTTGATGTGATGTGGACCACACTGAAAATGATTGTGATTGATAGATATTCTTTTTTAATTTTTCTCAAATATGAAGTATTGTTGAAATTAAAAAGTTCAAGTGAAATGATGTGAATAGAGCAATGGTTACCGGTGTAGCGACAGTGATTAAAAAGATGAGACAGTGATTCCTTACCATTTGTTCGGATGATTAAAAAGAGGAGAGAAATTGTGAGAAAATCATGAAGAAAGGAAGTAGAAGAAGTTATCCCTGGTGCTTTTTGGGGAAAAATAAAACTGCACTTTGTAGAAATTTTGTATCTAAATTATCCTTTAATTACAAATATAAATAAATAAGATACATATCCTCACCTCCCGACACCATAGTCATATCATTTACTTTCTCACATATCATACCGAATGGAGTCCAAATACTACAATATATAAGAGTTTTAGAAATTAAATTTATTAGTAATTTAAAATTGAAAATTTTGTTACAAAAATATTAGGGGACCAATTTGTGTCATCGCGATTATAGTTGCTTAAAGATTATCTTGAAAAGTCAAAACAAGAACTTTTAGTGACAAAATTTTAAAAATATCACTAATAAATGCATGCACAAAAATAATTTGGTTTCAAAAGATATATTTTTTAAACAAAAATTTTGGTCACTGAAGGATAGTAATTCATCATTAAATATGTCTAATTTCTTCGCAAAAATACAACATTGACAATTTTAATAACTAAAATATTTTGTTCATAAAAAATAATTTTATCTCTAAAATCTTAATTTATTATAGTAAAAACTCAACTCCTCATCTCAAGATCAAGTCTAAAAATTTTCTACACTCAACTCTTCCCCTCTTACCAAACTCATCCCCTCCTACCAAAAAGAAAATAATATTAATTTTAATAACAATAATAATAATGGAATAGAGGATGAGTAATCTCAGAAACTGGAATTGACTAGGACATTTGTGTGTAAAAAATGGAGCTTTAACTTTAGTGCCCCCTAAAAGAAGAGAGAGAAGATTAAGAGAGCTTATTGCATGCATATATGATTTTGTTCCCTTGGATCCCCACCTTGTGTTTTAAAAAGGTGGCTGACCTGACTTTCTCTCTTCTTTTTTTCAGTAGACGCTAAAAGTTGTATCCCCAAGCAAAGCTATAGGCTCCTTTCATTGCATGCTTTGGAAGTGTTGCAATGTGATATGATGCTAACATGGTGGAGGCAAAGGTTTTTTTTCTTCTCTTTTTGACCTCCCAAGTAGAGCAAATTGTAACATATCTTCACTATGTCTTTGAGAAGGTATCAAATAGTTGGTGGGTAGATAAAAAAAAACTAAAGCCCAACAAAGCACTAAATAGTTATACATTAAGGTCTCGTTTGGGAACAGACTAATTTAGTAATTTTTAGTTATTTAGCTAAAATATGATCTAAAAAAAACTAGTATGTTTGGGATGACTTTTTGACTTTTTACGAAAAGATGTACAAAAAGTAGAGAGAAAATAGAATCTTTGACTTTTTGGTATGGGTGGTTAGTTTTTTGACTTTTTTAGTAACTTTTTGACTTTTTAGCTAAACGGGACTGTCCCCAAACGAGGCCTAAATACCAATTTTTATTAAATTAAAAAAATAAAAATATTTTAAACATGTCGCCGACTAATTTGATCTAACTCAAAAACTAAAAGGTTATGAATCTTCCTACGTATGTAAAATGGTTATAGTGGTGCAGAAAATTGAATGAATAATGAAAAATAGTACACAAATAAAAAAATTCATTCAAAATGATGTGATAGCGTCAAGTATAGTATTGAAACTGAGAGTCATAATAAAAAAACATTTATGCTTGCAATAATGCTACAAACACAAGTAAAATTAACCTCTTCAACAGGTATGAAATTCTTACTTTCAACAAGAATTTCAAATCTTAACATAGTGTGATTTAAACCGAGGAATTCTAGCCTAATTGGCTAATCCTTTGGCCACCAAGTTTCTCTTAAGAGGAGGTCTTGGGTTTCACTCTTAGGAAGGTGTATGAGTGTGGGTTTCAACTTCTTAAGGGGTTAATTAAGGTGTTAACCTAACAACTAACCGGTTAACTTTAGCCAAAAATAAATAAATAAATAAATAAATAACATAGTGTGGTTTATAGGGTGATTTGGAGTGTATATTTAGCTTATTCCTTGGTTTTGAAATGAAAGGAGTATCAAGGAGACATCATTTTACATTTTAGTTATGTGTAAAAATGCTATTTTTGTATATTATTTCTGCTTTTGAAAACATTTATGTATAACATTTATGTACAACTTGTATCATAATTACTATCTAGAACAAAATAAATACCAAAGAATATTTATAAATTTCAACCATTGGGGTTAGTCAAGTATTCAGGTTGTATACTTCATAGGAGATTACAAATTTGACTCAATTATCTCCCCTAATATATCAAAAATAAAAAACAAAATTGAGATTTGAAAAAAATATAACAAGTTTTACAATTTTAACATAAACCTCCCTTTAAGTCTAAAGAGACTGTACTTAAAGAATATGTTACTGTGTTGAGTTCCATCGATAAAAAAAATTTTGATGATAAAAAAAGAAAAAAAAAGAGTCTAGAGAGATTAAAACCTATGCAAATAGTGTAAAAATACAAGAATGAACAATGTACAACATACATTTAAATATAAAAAAGATAACATCATTTTTAGATTCAAATGACTGATAAAATTTTTTTTTTTAATATTATGTAAATTAAAATTTTAAAAAATATCATATAATTATGTTAGACTTGTAAGATTTACTATCCGTTTTTTTTTAAAATGTGAAGATAAGCTACTGTAATTTACCATTGTTCAATTTTATTGCGTCCTTTCTCACAAGGGTAGCTGGAGCTAGCTATTTATCCAATAGAAGGGACTGTAAATTTTATAGTATTTCCAAAATTATAAAATAAACTTTGGGATCGGCAAAATGGCTTTACCTTTAACCAATATGTGTATATATATATGCTTTGTGAACATACAGCATGCTGTAATTTACCATTGTTCAATTTTATTGCGTCCTTTCTCACAAGGGTAGCTGGAGCTAGCTATTTATCCAATAGAAGGGACTGTAAATTTTATAGTATTTCCAAAATTATAAAATAAACTTTGGGATCGGCAAAATGGCTTTACCTTTAACCAATATGTGTATATATATATGCTTTGTGAACACACAGCATGCTTTGAAATTTTATTTTTTCAACATGCGGCAATGCTACGTAGTTCAAATTTTGTGACTCAAAAGTGATTTAAATGACCAAAACAACGTCGTTTTGAGTACAGAACAACATAAAAATGGCCAAAACGACGTCGTTTTGGCCATTTGAGCCACTTTTGAGCCACAAAATTTGAGCTACGAGACATTTTCCTTCAACATGTGCGAAGTGTTTATTTGACAAAATTGTGTGATTTTACAATTTCTAACAAGTGTATCACTAAAATTTTAATGTTAATCGACAGTTTTCTCCATTTGAATTGAAAGAGCTTTCTTTCTTTTTCTTTTTCTTTTTTTTTTTTTGAAGTAAACTTGAGCCTTTCTAATTTCTATTCACGAGTTAAAAGAAATAATTAGTTCTTAAAAATGTACTTTTTTTAGAAGTACAAATTGCAATTAATATTATCTCTAATTCAACCTAACCTAATATAAGGAGAAGGGATCTTTCAGTACCTTATCAGCTTTACAAAATCTCAATCTATACACTTGAACTTTCAACCATTCTCGTGAAAGTTTTGAAAGCAATCTCATTTGGGCTAGAGGTCATAGCACAAATCTTTTTTCAAAATTTAGAAAAGAGGGTGAAACTGCATACCTCGAGTGATGTGTTGATGAACATGTTCATTCATCTATCTTACCACTCATAATCACAGTCTGTTTTTTTTCTCTTTGATTTTTTTTTTAAATATTTGCTAAAAATCAAATCGAGTATATGTAAATACATGAAGCAGAGGATCTCATGTTGTTGATAGTCAACTAATTCAAATGAATAAATTTGAACCAATCCAATGAGTTCTTCGCTGTTGAGATTACAAATAATAAAATTATCACTTTCTCTAATAGTTTAAATTTTTAAATAAATTAGTAGCCAACAACAACTTAAACAATAAATTTTGTATTCGAATCTCAACGTTATCTACATAAAATAGTCCACTTATAAATAATAAAAGTCTTTTTTTTTTTTTTTTCTAACAATTCATAGTGTATGAATTGATAACAAAGTGTAAATTTGAGCACTACTTGTGACAAGAAGTCCTAATGTCATCCAACCTGTCATATACTCAATGCATATGAAATATTTTTGCTTCACAGTCATGCAAAGAATGTAGTTATAACCTGTTAGGTAATCAGCAAATAATACAAACAATGACATGCATATATTTTTTTTGGTAAGAAACAATGGAAGCTCCATATGTAAGAATGAATGGTGGTGTGGATAATTTTGGTAACCATGAAAAGGAAATCTATGAAAAATATTTGGTAGGGCTGGCTGGCAAAGAATACAACTATATACATATATACTGAGGGAGAGAGATACATCTTGTCTTGTGTGTGTCTCTTATTTTTAGAAATTCTCTTGGGAGGCGGCTCCTTCTGTCATTCAGGTTTCCATGATAAAATAATCCTAATTCATTAATGAAGAGAGAGAGAGTCATTTGAGAGAAACAAAGATGACGCTCCTACAGCACTTACAGGCTTCCTTCGGGAAGTGGGCTGATTTTTTTGGTTTTTTTGTTTTTTTATTTTATTTTTTTTTTAGTTTGGGTTAAAAAATGGTTTGTGAAGAATTTTTTGATTTTTTGATTTTTTTTATGAGAGAAGAGTGTAATGATTATAAATTTAATGTGATATTTTATTTTTTATGACTAAAATAATTTATTTTATTTTTTATAATTAAAATAGTCAAAAAAGTTCCAAATCTATCTTCCTAAACGGAGCCACACAAGCTCCACAACTGTTCTTGGTAAGGTTAGGGATATTAATTTTTCTATTAAATAAATAATTAAATATTTTAGATGAGTGTGGAGTTTAAGTTTTTATGAATCTCACCGATATTTAGTCATT
Source organism: Camellia japonica (assembly GCA_030407325.1). NCBI lineage: Eukaryota > Viridiplantae > Streptophyta > Magnoliopsida > Ericales > Theaceae > Camellia > Camellia japonica. Next base: position 140,757,768 of record JAPPVO010000059.1, on the reverse strand, counting down.
TATTTAATAAAAAATTTAGGACGTGTACTATTTTCTATTATTCTTGTGACTAAAGTGTAAAACAAGGGTTGATAAAATGTTTTGGGGGAATTTGCATAATGTCAGATAATTTAGGGAGGTTAGTGTAATTTTAAAATTTTCAAGGAATGTCAACAATTATTAGAAACATTAAAATGGTAATTGTAGCTGGCCCTTAAATTATTTTAATTTGAGGTAAATTACATTTTGTCACATTTTGTCTTCTTTATGTTTAATCACTTTCTTATTTTAGCCTTTAATTTATTTTTTAACTTTAACCATTTATATTTCAAGTTTTTTTTTCTTCAATTTACTCTCTTTTTTTTTTTTCAAAATTAGACAAAAATGTCAAAATAATTGTTATATAAAATTAAAAATATATTATATTGAAGTTTGAATTTGTGTCAAAGGTGTATAATGAAATATTTTTATATCACGTGACTATTAATAAAATATTTTTTATCTAATTTTTAATAGAAATTGACTTTCAAAATAAATTAGAAAAATTTAAAATATAAAGGACGAAAGCGAAAAAAAATTATAAACCAAAATGATAAAATAAAAGAATAATGTTATATGTATCAATTAATGTATACATTAGTGTATTAACAGATGATGTGGTATCATTTATACAGTTTTGGGTATTTATAACTTGTACAATAAATATAGTCAATAATAATATCATAACACTAGTTGGTACACTTGCATGTACACTAATTAGTGCATATAGTACTACTAAAAATAAAATGTAATTTCCCTTTAATTTGCTACATTGGCTTCGCTTGGGAAGCAAAAGTTAAGATTTTTTTGACTATTTTAGTCAAAAAAAATAAAATAGACTTTTTAACAAAACATCACATCCAATCTATAATAATTAAATTTTTTCTTTCACAAAAAAGTCAAAAAAATTAAAAAAACCTAAAATCTTTTCTAAATCAGACTTTTTAAACTTAGACTAAAATAGTTAAAAATAAAATAAAATAAAATAAAAAAAAAATCAAAGAGCCAAAAACCATATCTCAAACGAACCCACTGTCTGTATATGAACCAGACTTTTCTCAGACACAAAGTTCACACTTTTTGAGAGAGAGAGAGAGAGAAAAGATGGCGAAACGTTTCAAGCTTAGGATCTCCCGAGTAATCCCATCCTTCCAATCCTGCCGCTCCAAAGACCCCTCCACTCTCCCAGAAGATCCTGTCCCTTCATTCCTCCGACTCTCCCCCACCCTCCACCACGTTGACTTCCCTCCGGCGACCCCACCCCCTTCCAAACCCCACCGCTCCTCCTCCTTCAAGCGCCACGTGTCCTCCGCCTTCACATCCGTCGGTTGTGGCTTCCTCTCCAAATCCGGCGCACAGTACCCCTCCGACGACGACCTCACCGAATCACCACCCCAATTCAAGTGGCAAAAAGAAGACAAGTGGCACGTCATCGCCAAAGTCCACGACGAGACCACACCTCGCCGGAAAATCTTCAACTCGTCGGTTTCCGGCGGCTCCGACGCCGACCACTTCCCTCCGCCGCCTCCGCCACCTCCCACGGTGGCGAAGAAGAAGAAACGACGTAGCAAGATGAAGAAAACGACGGCGAAAATCCGGTTGAGCACTTCCTCGGCCGAGACCGTGAACGGGTTGTTTAGCAGCGAAGCCGAGGAAGAAGAAGAAACGGAAACCCTAGTTTCGTCTTCTAGAAGCTTCTCGACGGACTCTTCGTCGTCGGAGTTCAACCCCCACTTGGAGACCATTCGCGAGACCCCCATTTCACGGCGTCCCAAAACAAAGAAAGTGAAGAGATCGAAACGCAATGTGAAAATCTTGTGCAGGCAAGGATCCATAGTTTTTAATTCCTTTTAATAATGTCAAAATTTTATCAGCTCCTCTCTATGGTTTTTTTTTATAAATGTTTTTAATGATTCAAAGGAAACATGTTTATTAGATTTTTTTTTTCTTATTATATAAGATAAATTACACTGACTTTGTTTGGAAAAATATATTAGTAGGTTTTATAATTTTGACATAATTTATATTGAGGTTTTAATTCATATAAAATTTAATTTATTTTAATCAACAATTTGTCACTTTTATATTGTTATTTTTAATCACCTTGCTTGCTTAAGTTTTTCAAAAAATACTTTTCAGAAAATTCTACTTTCTGTTTTTCTTATTTTTTTGTTTTTACTGAAATTTTTTTAATATTTTAAGTAATTTGTTTTTTTTACTTTTTAAACATAGCTAACATAAATATACTTAAAAAGTAAAAAATTGTGAAAAAAACCTTTTAAAAATTCACTAAATACTAAAAATACAAAAAAAATATGAGAATTCAGTATATTTTTTGTATTCTTATGTATTTTTTAATTTTTTAAAATATTTTTTCATAAATTTTTTACTTTTTAGGTGCATTTAAAAAAGTAAAAAAAATGTTTAAAATTTTAAAATTTTAAAAATATTTACTAAAAATTTAAAAAAAAATACGAAAACTAAAAAACTCAATTTTTAAAAAACGTAATCCAAAACACTCAAATTAAATACACTCAATATTGTCATATCTTTTATAAAAAAGTATATATTTTACATTATTTATTTTTATATTTTTGCATCATCTACATTATTTTAAATTCATTTAATTTTAGAGAGTCTTTGGAGTGCATTATAAAAGTGTATTTTTTAAAACTTTTTGTCTTTTTTAGATCACATCGTTTCTTTATTTTTTTACATATTTTTTTATAAAATATTAAAAATTATATTTATTTAGATCATTTCAAACACTCCACTAAAAGAGAGCAGAGCCAGTATGTTTATATCAAAATTATAAAATTTATTGTATTTTTTTTTAAATTTCAAGACAAGTAAGATATCTTTTTTTAATAAAAAAAATTGTAAGTATATTATGTTGAAATTCTGGGTCCGTCCTATGTGTAGATCATCAGTGTCGACGCCGGAGAGCGAGTCGCCGGCGAGACTGTCTGTGTTTCAGAAGCTGATACCGTGTGTGGTGGAAGGGAAAGTGAAGGAGAGTTTCGCGGTGGTGAAGAAATCAGAGGACCCTTACGAGGATTTCAAGAGGTCGATGATGGAGATGATTTTGGAGAAGCAGATGTTTGAGGCAGAAGATTTGGAGCAGCTGTTGCGGTGTTTCTTGTCGCTGAATTCGAGACGCTTCCACGGGATGATTGTTGAGGCTTTCACTGAGATTTGGGAGGTTTTGTTTTGTAGAACTTCGACCCACCTACGAGTTTCCAAAGCTCTTTGAGAAGATCATTAAAAAATGTTGTTATTGTTTTACTTTTGATGTAGTTATGGTAAGTTTATTACTACTAATATGTAAGATTATTTGTGTTGACATATGGGTGATATTACATATGTGTATGTTTTTGTATTTCTATAGCTCCCTTTATAATTCACTGTGCTGTTAGCAAACTCTGCATGCATTGCCACGAACACTTGAAATCTCTTATGGGTTCTATAAGAACTTACAACCACACAGGAATTTCCAACTTTTATGTTGTGTTTGGTTGGGAGATTTAGGGAGTGATTTGGAAAGAGAAAGGGAAAAGGTGTGTGAAACTAGGTGAAATGTAGATGTATTTTATTCATATTTTACCTAACTTTTTTCTTTTCCTTTCCAAATTCTTTCTCAAATCATCTAACCAAACACAGTGTTATAGTTTGTTTGGATTGAATGATTTAAAGAGGAAGAAAAAATGAAGAGAATTTAGTTTATTTTAATACGTACTTTTTATTTTATTTTTTAAAGTCAAGTGATTGGGAGAAAAAATAAATAGGAGAGAAACCATTTTTTTTCTTCTTTTAGCTTAATCAAACAAAAGGGATCGAAAATATAATAAAAAAATTTGGGACAAATTACATCCGTAATTCCTATAGTATAACTCTTGTATTATTTTGATTTATGTAATTTTAATTGGCTCAATTTTGATAATAAATTTATGACTATCTCAATTTGATCAGATTGATTATAATTTTTTTTTAATGGAAAATATATATACTTAAGTAGCATGATCATGTTTTTATAAGCAAAATTATTAACTTGTTCAACCTAGTGAGTTAATTTTAATCAACTCAATAATCATTTTCTTTCAAAAATCTTAATTGGTATATTAATTAAATTAAATTGACACAATCTAAAATTAAAAGTCAAAATTAAGTTAATTGAAATGATAAAAACTAAAATGATATAAATGATAAAATGTAGAAACTATAGATATATTCGTCCATTTTTTTCTTTTGTCAATTAATTTGACAAATCATTGTTTTATATTCTTACTGAATTACTTCAGACAAAAAATGCTATACATGATGGAGCTTTTTTTCTCATGTTGTCTATGGTGTATTATAACATGTGTGAGTTTAAAATTATGTATAACATTTCTACTACAAGGGGAAATTACCTACAGGTCCTATTTGAAATATGTGTATACTATTTAATCCAACAACTTTTTGAGTAGTCCCAAAAGGCCTACTTTCCTTCTCTCTCTCTCTCTCTCTCTGCTTTTTGCCTCACTCTTTACGTTTTCCTTTCTCTATTTTTTTTTGGATTTTTCTCTCATCTTCTTTGTCATGGATGACTGCTTCTTCTCTTTCTCTTTCCGATATATAGTCACCAGCGACGGGCGACCGACTACTACCATCGATTGGGATTCACCGGCAACCACCAACCGCCAACTCCTTACTTCACCGTCACTGACGGTAAAGAAGATATGTTTCTAACGAAGAAGATGAATAGATCTACTCAGATTTGATATAGAACGACATCAGATCTGAGTAGATCTACATCAAATTTGGCTAGATCTAAACAAAAAACAGTTGCCGGAGTACAATCCTCTCTCTATATCCGTCTTTCTCCTTCAATCTCTTATTTTTTTTCTACATTTTCTCTGTTATACACTTCTCTTTTTCTGTTCTAATGGAGAAAATTTTCAAGTTCTGAACAATTTGTTTTCGAGTTTTAGTTACAGGCGGTGAAAACTGTAAAATTTTACAGTTTCAAATTTTTTTGGTGCTGGAATGAATCATGGTATAAAACTGTAAAATTGTACAGTTTCATAACATTCTTTAAAACTGTAAAATTTTACAGTTTCATAACATGTTTTTCAATTTGATTAATAAGGATAAATGCTTAATAGATTTTTGCTTTGAAACTGTAACATTTTACAGTTTCAAAACTTACTTTTCAGTTTGATCAATATTGGAGATTATTTGCTTAAACCTTACAAAAATTGAAAAATAGTATATGTTTTTCCCATTGTTGCTGTTTTTTGTCGTTTCATTTTTTTTTCTTTTAGTTTATCAATATTTAGCACATTTTGTTATGTTTTTTCGCTCTAATTTCTCCATTTATTCCTCTCCTTTTTTTCCGACAATATTCTAGACATTCCGGTGAGTCTCCAGTGATATTCTTAACGTCCAGTGAACGTTCTGAATATTCCGGTGACTTCCATTAACGTTCTTAACACTCCGGTGAACTTCCGGCGACACTCCGGCGACTTCCCGGTGATGCTGAACAATCTGACGAGTCTCCGGTGACCGTTTGACAGAAGTCTGACAGTAGTAAAGTGTAACAGTGTCTATAAATAAAATAAAATAAAAAAAGAATTTTTTGGTAACAATTAAAATTGTATTAGACTAATTGATATAAATATTTTATTTAAAAATTAAATAAATCTTAAACTTTGTACATGAGACTTATTGATAAGTTTCCCATTCTACAAATGGATATGAGACTTGATTTCTCGAGGCAATTGGCCAAACAGATGTGACCTATCAGAAGTGTTTTCAAGATACGCAGATTCAATACAAAATAGCACTGTATTTTTGATATACAAAGCCAAACGATAAAAACAAGACAAAATTTTGGAGTTTAGTTACAAGACTACAAGTTGCTACAGGTCTAGCTATAGGGGTCTTTTGGGAAGTTGTAAAAAAAAATTAATTTTTTGGCTTTTCAACTTTTTTAGTCAAAAAAATCAGTTTTTTTACCCAAAACAATTCAGTTAAAAGTCAAAACGTCACTTTTTTACCAACTTCTCAAAACACCACATAGTGAACAAATTTTGCATCTATCATTTGTATGAAGAAAAATGCTATGTATCATGAAAAATATTTCATAAAATTGACCATGAATAAATCTCCATTCTTATACTACACTTTAAAACTTATTATATATTTAATTTAAGAATCAAAAATATTTTATAATCATTTTCATAAAATATTTATCAGGATACTTAACATTGTTCTGCTGCGAATAGCTCGTAATGCTGCGTCCTTTCGAGGTCAGAATCTTTTATCATGACTTGCGTGCTTGATTCACTACTATTAGAATAGTTTTTCTCGTTAAAATATTTCCGAAATGTTATTAAACAAGACAGACTTCTATTTATTGACAATATCTTTTGTTCTATGCAGGGATCCAAAGTATCCACTTTGCGTGATAACAAATTTTGTTGTGAAAATTATGTAAACGGTTTTTGAAATTTATATGATGTGTTAATTTGATTTTTATTATTTTAATTTGTTTAATTTTATTTTTTAATTTAACAGATTGTGTTATATTGGTCTAATAAATAACGGCCGTTAGATTTGGCGGATGAAAACTTAAACGATGTGTCAATTTAGTCCTGTAATTTACACGATATATCCATTTGGTTCCTATCAAAATTAAGCAAATTAAAACAACATGGACTAAATTGACACCTCATGTAAATTACATAGACTAAATTGACAAATCGTGTAAACTATAAGGACCAAATTGACACATCGTTTGAGCACGTGACGACTTTTTGTCCACCAAAGGTAATGACCGTTATTTATTAGACTAATATGACACAATCTGTTAAATTAAGAGACAAAATCGAGAAAATTAAAACTACAATGACTGAATTAACACATCATGTAAACTGTAGAGATTATTTACATAATTTATTCAATTTTGTTTGTTGATTGGATTCGATTCAAAAGGAATTGCATTTTCTTGTCCACATGGCTAGGAACCATGTAAAATGAAAAAGACAGTAATGAGGAAAATAAACAAATATATAAATAAAAAGGCTCAACGTGTAAAGATTTTAAAATTTAATTTTTTTTTTAATCTTCAAAAATAAAAATTTTGTCGCAAAAACATTTGGAGACCGATACTAGACAAATTGTTGGATAGAAGGAAGTCTTAACAAGGGTTTAATGAAATCTCCTAAAAGTTTGTCGGCAAATTGTTGGACATATGGAGCCTAGTACCCGTATACATTGACAACTCTCCCATATCTTTTCAGTTGGCATGGCATGAAACCATTAAGCGACACACTATTTTTTGCTTTCAAGACTTCAAAGTATTAATTCAACCATGCATGTGCGCTTCTATGCATTAGAGACCACAAAAATAACAGACAAAAAATCAAAAACTTTATGTAACTAAAATTTGCTAAACATTAAACACATCTATCAATACAAAAAAAATAGGAGCATTTACTCTAATAGTACAAGAACTTCAAACTAGTCATTCATAAATTAAAGGAAGATAGAAAAGGAGGTAGAAGGTTTGGATTATAAAAAATTTAAAAAACTAAAATTAAATGAAACAATAGTGTGAGAGAGTGAGAGAGAGAGAGAGGGATAGAGAGCAACTGATAGCTCTTGTATTAATCTGTAATTGTATGTTTACAATGGAGAGAATGAGCTCTCTTTTATAGAGAGAATGAGATACAATGGAGCAATTAAAATAATGGAGCACTAAACTAAAATGGAGTACTAAACTAGCACTAAACTAAAGTAATGCTGCACTATAAGAATAATGGAGCACTTGTCGCACTATACTACATATATTAACATATATTATATTAACATATATTAACAGCCCCCCGCAAACTCAAGGAGGGTAGGCATCGACCAAGTTGAGTTTGGAAACAAGATCACGGAAGCGTCCAGGAAGATGAGCCTTAGTGAAAATATCAGCAGGTTGATTGGCAGAAGCACTAGGGAGAAGATGAACGTACCACGGGTAACATGCTGTCGAATGAAATGACAATCAATCTCAATATGCTTTGTACGATCATGAAACACATCATTGTGAGCAATCTGAATGGCGCTCTGATTGTCACAATAAAGAGAGGTAGCGCCAGAAGAGGAAACACCCATATTAGTGAGGAACCAACGAAGCCAGAGAAGTTCCTGAGTAGTATCAGCAAGAGCTCGGTATTCAGCTTCGGTGCTAGAACGAGCAGTGAGGGATTGTTTCTTGCTACGCCAAGTAATAAGAGAATCCCCTAAGAAGAAACAGAATCCCGTAGTGGAGCGTCGATCCGTAGGATCCCCAGCCCAATCAGCATCAGAAAAGGCACGCAGTTCAAGAGAGGAGGAAGCAGAGTAGTGAAGGCCATGGAACAGAGTGCCTTTGAGGTATCAAAGGATGTGGAGTAGAGCAGTATAGTGGGGAGTGCGAGGAGCCGACATGTACTGACTTACAATGTGAACAGCATATGCAATGTCAGGACGAGTCACAGTGAGATAGACAAGACTACCGACGAGCTGGCGATAAAGAGTAGCATCATTGAGAAGATCCCCATCGAGAGGAGTGAGACGAATCTGAGGATCAACTGGAGTAGAGGTAGTTTTGCAATCGGTAAGACCAGCACGAGCCAGAAGATCTGATGCATATTTGGCCTGAGATAAATAAGAACCAGTGGAATCAGAAGAGACTTCAAGGCCTAAAAAATAGTTAAGAGTACCAAGGTCCTTCATTTCAAACTGACGGTGGAGAAAACGTTTGAGTTGGAGAATACCAGCTGCATCATTGCCAGTGATAATCATGTCATCCACATACAGAAGGAGAAGAGTGGTACCATGAGGAGTAGTCCGTATAAAAAGAGCAGAGTCATAGGAGCTAGAGGTGAACCCAAAGTCATGAATGGTAGAACTGAATTTAGCAAACCAGGCGCGGGGTGCTTGCTTGAGGCCCATAGAGAGCACGTTGTAATTTGCAAACCTTATGAGGGGGAAAAGTGGACCCAGGTGGAGGTTGCATGTAGACCTCCTCAAGAAGATTACCATTGAGGAAAGCATTTTTGACATCCATCTGAAAGAGCTCCCACTGGCGAGCAGCAGAAACAGCAAGTAAACTGCGAACAGAGGTAAGCCGAGCAGCAGGGGAGAAGGTTTCCTCATAATCAATCCCATATTCCTGTTGAAACCTTTGGCAACAAGACGAGCTTTGTAGCGTTCAATAGAGCCATCAGAATGAGTCTTGATTTTGTAAATCCATTTGCAACCAATCGCAGTTTTGCCAGGAGGAAGATCAATAATATCCCAAGTATGAGTTTTGTCCAAAGCTTGGAGTTCATCAGTCATAGCTTGTTGCCAAAGAGGATTAGTAGAAGCCTCACGATAGGAGGTAAGTTCATAAGTAGAAAAGGCAGCAGATCCAACAATATAATCACGAAGATGGATAGGAAGTTGAGTTACCCGGTGTGGTCGACCCGTAGGAGGATCGGTGGGAGGAAGAACCAGTGGAGAAGGAGGTGGTGGAATGAGAGGTGGACCTTCAGGGAGAGCAGTCTGGTCGGGAGCAAGAGTGAGCAAGGGCGTCTCAATGAAGGAGGAACCTGTATCAAAATCATCAGAGAAGATATCTATGGAAGGATTAGTAAACAATACATTGGTGGAAAGTGCGGGAAAGTGAAAAGAGGAAAGGGAGGAAAACATTTTGTGGTCCCAGAAAACGACATGGCGAGAGATACGAAGACGTTTAGAGAGAGGGTCCCAACAGCGAAAGCCTTTATGTTCAATTCCATAACCAAGAAAGCAACAAAGACGAGAACAAGGTTCAAGCTTGGTGTGTTCATGAGATTGAAGTAGAACAAAGCAGGCAGAGCCAAAAACCCGAAGATTAGTATATGGAGGGGAGTGCCATGCAGACGTTCAAAGGGAGTTTGATTATGGATGACAGGGGTAGGAGCACAATTGATAGTGTAGACAGCAGTGAGGGCAGCTTCCCCCCAAAAGTTTTCAGGCAAGAAGAAGAGAGAAGGAGAGCACGAGTAGTGTCAAGAATATGCCTATGTTTCCGTTCAGCACGGCCATTTTGCTGGGACGTGCCAGCACAGGAACGATGAGGCAGTGTACCATGACTCTGAAGAAAAGAAAGGAAATCTGAGTCCCGATATTCCATAGCATTGTCAGAGCGAAAAAGTTTGATGGTTTTTGAAAATTGGGTGTGGATCATTTGGGCAAAATTATAATAAATGGTTTTGAGTTCAGACCGAGTTTTCATGAGAAAAATCCAAGTAAACCGTGAAAAATCATCAATAAAAACAACAAAATAACGAGATCCCCCCATAGTAGGAGTAGGAAAGGGGCCCCAAATATCTGAATGTATAAGATCAAAAGGGGCACAGGAAACAGAAGTACTTTTATTGAATGATAAAGCAGGTTGTTTGGCAAGTTGACAGGGTATACAATCGAAAGTATCCGGAAGTACATGACCCAATTGTCCACTAGAAACCAAAGACTTTAAGCGATTAACAGAAATATGCCCTAACCGACAATGCCAAAGATGAAAAGGAGATAAGGAGGAAGCAGATGCAGGAGCAGCAATCTGAGGGGAGTCAGGAACATGAAGGTGAATGAGCTCATAGAGACGTCCGTGCTTACGGCCGATCCCAATAGTCTACCCCGTCTAAGGGTCCTGCACCAAACAATGAGTAGAAGAAAATGTGACAGTTAGACCACGTTCACATAATTGACCAATAGAAATAAGGTTTAAAGTGAGAGCAGGGATATGATAAACTTGAGGCAATGATAAAGAAGATGTGGAAACAATACCAATATGACGAACAGTCATGAGAGAACCATCAGCAGTTTGAATTGAGGGAATATGAGGAGATGAAGAGATAGAAGAAAATATAGTAGAACTGGAGGTCATATGATTACAACAGGCAGAGTCAAAATACCAAGAAGAGTTACCTGGAATCACAGACAAAGCAGTAGGAGGAGGTGTACCGAAAGGGGAGAGAAGGTGTTTGAACATGGCCTCTACATCCGTTGGAGAAAAGAGAGGGGTAGATGGAGCAGGAGACTCAGAAAAACCCTCAGAGGTAGCAGTAGAGGCAGCAACAGCAGTGTGATGAGACTGATTCCCAGAATGAGACTGATTCCCGGAATGAGACTGATTCCCAGAATGAGACTGATTCCTGGAACGATGAAAGCTCTCCCTGGAAGAACCACCGCGAGAAGAGTGGTTGTTGGAGGAGGAACGGGATGGATTGCGAAAACAATCCTGTTGCAGATGACCAGGACTAAGTTTGTTGCAGTATGGCAGGTTCTGACAGGGCAATTGACCAGGAGATGTGTGGAAGGAAGGCCCCGATTCTGACAATAGAGGCAGGCAGTGGTCCGCTGGGTAAATGATGGCCGGTACGGAGGAGTGCAAGAACAGAGTCCACATGATGAGTTTGGAGAGTGCCAAGACGAGTTTCCTCTGATAGCAGCTCAGAAATGGCTTGTTCCAGAGTGGGCAAAGGATGGCGATGAAGAAGAGAGGCACGTACGGGCTCAAAAGATGAAGTGAGAGCCATAAGAAAGTGCACCAACCTTTGCTGATTACGATAGGCAGTAAACAAGGCAGCATCTTCTCGGGGGCCAAGTCGGCTCGGAAAGAGCAAGCTGGTCCCAAACAGAGTACATTTGAGAAATGAAGTCATTGATGGACTGACTAGATTCTTGGCGCATCCGATGAAGTTGGTTCTGAAGTTGATATTGATGAGCAAGACCAGTAGTCTGGTATCGTTCTTTTAAAAAATCCCAGATGTCCTTGGCAGGGGTGGTGACAGAATCAAGCTGAAAGCGACCAAACTGAAGACTGATAGAGGTAACAGATGTATTTCGAAACCAGGTAATGATTTGGTAATTTTTACTGTACCAGTCCTCAAGTTGGTCTTCATATGTAGTAGCAGTAGTTGCAGCAGTAGTTGCAGCAGTGTCTTTCACTGGGTGGGTTACATCCCCGGTGATAATTCGCTAAAGCTTCTTTCCTTTGAGGAAGGAAGACATGGCTTGGGCCCACAAAACATAGTTGGAGCCATTTAAAATAACAGAAATGGGATGGGAGGCATCAGGACGATCCATAATAATGGTTGAGTAGGGCTAAATTGATAGGAATAGACCTGTAGGAGCAAAATTAGGTAAAACAGAGTGTACCAGTGAGTCCGGAAGGTCGAAAATAGCTAGGAAAGGTGAGCTGTGCAGAGATGATGTCAGCAGGCTGAAAAATGATGTCAGCGGCGCACGTTAGCAGAACGGCGCACGCGGGGCTTACGGTAGCAAGCTGGCGCACGCGGGTGCACGTTAGCAGAACGGCGCAGGCGCGGCTCAAGGTAGACAGATGGCGCACGCGGGTGAACGGTAGCAGGTACGGTGCACGAAAGCGCAGAGCTGTGGGCGTGTGAAGGCGCGTGTGAGAGTGGCAACGGAAGAAGAGACGCGCCGATCACAAATTTGGCGCGTGAGAGCGCGTGAGTGAGTCTTTGACGACGGGTGAGGTGCCGTTGGAATCGTAAGGAGATTCCGAGCTGTTTGGTGTATGCCACTGTGTACAGGACTAAGCACCAAAATTGAAGAATGCCAGAATTGTATAACTGGGCTCTGATACCATTAAACAATAGTGTGAGAGAGTGAGAGAGAGAGAGAGGGATAGAGAGCAACTGATAGCTCTTGTATTAATCTGTAATTGTATGTTTACAATGGAGAGAATGAGCTCTCTTTTATAGAGAGAATGGGATACAATGGAGCAATTAAAATAATGGAGTACTAAACTAAAATGAGCACTAAACTAGCACTAAACTAAAATAGAGCACTAAACTAAAGTAATGCTGCACTATAAGAATAATGGAGCACTTGCCGCACTAAGAGCACTTGCCGCCACTATACTACATATATTAACATATATTATATTAACATTAAAAAAAAAAAAAAAGAAGCCATAAAAGGGACACTTAAGAAAGGTTTAATGAAAAATCAATTAACCGTATGTTGGCAAACACTTGTACGTGAAAAATTCTAAGAACATAAAATTGAAACACAAAAACTTTTCGCTTATGTGAGATAAGTGATGAGATCCACGTGTGAATCCCATTTTATATAACCCATTTGTAATTGTTTACTGTTCTATATTTGTGTTTCTAATATTGCTCCTGACGTAGTGACAACCATCTTATTTTTTGAGAAAATTACAATTCAGTGCAAATTTAAAGAACAAAAATTACACATCAACTGTAAACTTTATAAATATTAATAATTAAATTTTTTTAATTTTTTATGTATCTGTAAAGATTTTTTCAAAAGACAATTAAGTTGAAATTTCCCATTATTTTTTCAGTTGGGCATAGCATGAAACCATGAGACAACACACTATTTTTTTGCTTTCAAGACTTCAAGTATTGATTCAACAAATGTGCATTGTCGGGCTTCTATGTGCATTTTTGTTAAAGCAATAGAGACATCTAGCAATAAAAACAGTATGGGCTATTTAGTGAAAGAACTTTGCAATTACTTACAGATATCGGTCCCGTTTGGTAGAGTTGTGGGAAAGTGATTATAACTTATACCTTAACAGCTTATAGCTTATTACTGTGAACATAAATTAATTTTTGACTTATAAATTAAAACATTTTCTCCCCCACTCAAAAAATAAGTTGATTTTTGACTTACAAAAAGTTATAAACTGTATTGTTAAGTTGAACAAAACATATCAAAATAATTTAAATTAAACTAAAAATTAAAATAAGTTAAAAATAAGTCTTACCAAGCATGCCATCAATAAATTAGAGAAAGAGCGTTTGGCCATGATCCAAAGTCAATCGATTAGGCACTCAACTTTTCGAACCAGCTCGACAAAAGTAAAACATGTTTATCACTTTTTGGAGAGAGAGATTGTGATTTGTGACCCCCCAGTAGTTGACCACATGATTCATTACATTAAAATTTATTTGATTAATAAATTTAAATAAAATTTTGAAAAATAAATGGGGAATAATTTTTTTAATTATATATATTTTTATATTTGGTTTATACTTTATTTGCATATCTCTTTGTTTTTTTAATTTTTTTTTAATTTTTATATAAATTTATAATCTAAAAATAACGTTAAAAAAATAAATAAATAAATTGATGAGTGGTAATGATCTTTGCTGTAAATAGATGGATGGAATGGTCGCTTCCTTTTCAGCTTTGCACAATTCTAATTATTCCCTTGCACATGGTTCTATGGACTATGGTCTACCCTCTACAGTATTTATTATTATTTTTTGCGTCAAATATTTCATTAATAGTCTCTACACTTGTGTTTAAATATTAGTTTTTAAAAATTTTAAAGAAAAATGGTCTACTGCAATTATCTGATAGACGTTATGAGTAAAAAATAGAGTCACAATTCTCACTTTATTTTATTTTAAATGTACTTATTTTTTATCTTTATTATACGTAATTATTAAAATAGTTCAATAATTAAGGTATAAGTGTAAAAATAAAAAGGATATTAATGTAACTATGTATAATAAAAATAAATAAGAGAGTGTATTTAAAGTAAAATAGAATAAGAATGACAATTCTAAAAAAATATTATCAAAATTTATTTATTTATTTATTTCTATAGCATTAATAGTCACGAGCATATTGCTCTTGATAGAACGAAATAGTAGTAAAACAAAAATTCATATAACCGACTATATTTGGTTTGATTGGGTATCTCATTACTCATGTTCGCAGTTCTTTTATTCATTTTTAATGTCTAAAATTATATATGACATAGAGCTTATTTGACGATTCTTATTATAAGTTCAAAGCTGGTAATCAAATAACATAAGTCAAAAAATTTTTTTTTTCCAACTTTCAGATAATCAACTTATTTAAATTAGTTTTGTTAAATAAATTATAAGTAGAAATTTTACTAAATAATCTATACTCTTAAATTAAAATAAACTATAATTAACTGATTTAAGTAGCAATAAGCAACTCATAATTTCCTAAGCACACTAAAAAGACAGATTTTTTTTAGTATAGTTATGAAGAAGTATAGTGACAATAACATTTATTTAAACATCTTACATGAATCCACAGTCCACACAACAAACATGTTGCATATAGAAATGACGGTCAACAACAATATTTTTTTAAAATTATCGAATATCTGTACTTACATGTATATTATATTTATTTTTTAAAAAATAAAATGATTTATATTTAAAATCAATTTTCTCTTTTTTATTATATAATATGATACATATATGTGACTATATCTCTACTTTTTGTATGAATATCTATTCAAAACACAGTAAAAATTAAGGCTCTGTTGGAACGATTCTGTAAATCGTTTTCAACATGTGAGTTGAGCATGGTGTTTGGATGGAGCTGTGGAATTAATTTTCCACAGCTCTGCAAAACGATCTGTATGTTCTGTCGTCTGTTCTGTCAAAAACCAGAGCCTGTTTCAAATTTTTTTTTTCAAAAGGGACGTCCGGCCGGTCGTCCGGCCGGTTGACCGGATGAGCGATTTTTTTTTTTTTTTTTTAAATGTTTGCAATTGATATATAATTCAAAAAAATATTTTCTGAAATTTTTAAAATTTTTTATGTGCTTTAAAATAATTTTAAGTTGTATGAGTTGTAAATTTTTGTATCACATATCAAATGTTACATCAACAAATTCCCTTACTCAAATCAAAACTCTTTTCAAAACAATTTTCAAAAACTCTTTACCAAACAAATTCTACACTCAAATCATAATTCCACAACACACAAACTCAAAATACAACTCATACTCTCAAATCACATTTACAAAACTGTACCAAACGCTACCTAAATGATTTAAATTATTGTGAACTAAACCCTCCTTTTCTCATACAAATCTCTCTCTTCTACTGCAACCTCCTCTTTTACACATTCAAAAAGTTTGGATACTTGGAAAAATATAAATAAGTAAAATTGTCGAGAATGATAAATCTAAGATGTATATTTAAAGTTGTGGACGCACAAGACTATACCGGCTAACCCTTCCCTTGAAAAGGATACAAAATCAGAGAGCAATCTCTGATGGCGATTTCCGATACCCCCTCTGCCAACTGAAATACCCAAAATACGACCAAATCTTTTGAGGAAGAGATCATCTAGTGCGCAATACCAAGAAAATTAAGAGCTCCAACTCCTCTGAACACATCGCTATAGAGAATGAGGTCGAAATGGCGCTTGGATTCAGCGAAGACAATAGCCCATAGAACCTCCCATTGCAAGAGCCCACACCTACAAAATCCTTCAAGGAAGCATTGACCACAACCACGACCAAGGACTATATGTTCGATAACAGAGTAGATTTACTCTCCTCTGATGAAGAAGATAAGGACCATGAGGGCACCACATCGACTGGCCATTTCATCTCTGAGCACATGGGCCTTTCCAAGGTGTCCCTCCCCAAGAAGCTCCTTCAAAAGATCAGAAAGCCATGGGAAAGTGCTCTTATCATCAGACTCCTGGGAAAAAGCATTCGCTATAACATGCTTTGTACTAGAGTAAAGAACATCTGGGCTCTCCAAGGTGAGTTCCATGCCATTGATCTAGGGTGTAACTTCTTTTTATTTAAATTTTCCCTTCAGGAAGATTATACTAAGGTTTACACAGGGGGCCCTTGGGTGATAATGGATCACTATCTCACTGTTAGGAGATGGGAGCCTAATTTCAAACCTTCGGAAGCTATTGAAACCACAACCGCAATTTGGGTTCGGTTTCCAGAGCTTCCGATAGAGTATTATCAAGATAAGGTTTTATATGTAATAGCCAACACCATTGGAAAACCCCTAAAAATTGATTGGACAACTGTCATGGCAACAAGAGAAAAATTCGCAAGAGTCTATATTGAGATGGACCTCACGAAGCCCTTAACACCCAAGTTCATCTTAGAAGGAAATACTACAACATTGAATATGAATCACTTCATACCTTCTGCTTCTTGTGTGGGCGTATTGATCATAGAAAAGAAGCTTGCAGATTCAAAGTACCCAATACTCAACCGGAGTCAGAGAAACTAGTTGTTTCCGGTGATCCCAGCAACGAATCCTTGTCTTTGAGTCCTAACGGCTACCTGCAACCCATGGAAAATGTAAACACAGAGTTTGGGCCTTGGATGCTTGCAACCAAGAGAGGGCGTAGACCAATCCAGACTCGGAAAAATCATGATTCAGCTGGCCTACTCACAAAGTCCAATAAATTTAAGTACCTTGAGGAGGATAAGGAAGGCCAAGGTGAGTCTTCTAGAGGAAGAAAAACTTACAGAGCAGGTATTGAAAAGACCCAAAGTACCAATCCTCAACAATCAGGCCCTAGCCTTCTCAAAGACTACAAAGGTAAATGAAAGACTGACTAACCCCAGACTAAGGCTCAAGATCAATATAGACCAGTCCAACCTCTGTCAATAGTCCAATCAACTGGTACTAGCTCAAGGAATCCTGCCCAAGAATCCTATACAGATATTTCAGATATGGACAGATAGGGGCAGACGTGCCCACACAAGAAATGAAGCAACAGCATGCAGAGCCCGCAATGAGCTCTGCCTTGGAAACCAACAACCAACAGGAAGACTTAACTATGGTTGAAGCTACTCCAACTCCTAACCAGATTAGTCTAACCAATTTAGATACACCCACAACAACCAAAGAACAGCTGGTTAAAGAGAGAGAACCCCCAGACCTAGGAGACCAAAAAAATGGAGGAAATGCCGAACACAGAGGAGACATAAAATAGAAGTGGAGGAGCATGTGAAGCAACACAACTCAGTGAGTCTGTTGTTCGATCTAAAGAAAGAAGCCATTCACCTAGTCGCCTTCGTCTGGTGGATAGAACAAGTACGTATGATAATCGAACCAAGCTGGGAGGCCAATATAACCCACCCATTCCACTCGATTCAAATGGCCTCCTTCAGATTAGTGGAGGACGACTATCGGTGAATTCGTAGTATAGTTACGGATCTTGCTACTAGTGACCCACCAACTTTTCCTTTTATGGATTTGTTACGAATTTTATTTTGGAATTGCTGCGGTGCCGGCAACAACACCTTCAAGTGCAATTTAGTGGAGATTATTAAGACTCATAAACCTGAGATCCTAGTCCTTATGGAAACTAAAGTAGCCTTTAGTAAACTGTCCAACTTCTTTAATAGGCTTGGGTTCACTGCCTCGACTATTGTTGATCTTGTGGGAAGAGAGAGGGGCATACGGATAATTTGGGATACTAACCAGGTAAATGTGAGAGCCTCTACTGTCAGCCCACAAGTGATCCACGCCACAATTCATAAAGAGGATTATGAGGAGTGGGTCTTGGTCACTGTTTACGCTAGCCCCAATCCTACTCTTCGTGATCAATTGTGGCACAATCTGGAGGATGTGGCTAATAATTTGGACAGACCTTGGCTTGTTGTTGGTGACTTTAATGATTATGCCAACCAGAGTGAACGTAGAAGCTTCTCACCTAATCAGAACTCTGAAAAGACTCGGAAATTCCTAGACCGAATTAACAATTGCAATCTCATCGATTTCGGTAGCTCTGGCCCCGTATGACTTAGACTAACAACCGTCAAGGAGCGGCCAACACCATGGAAAGACTTGATAGAGCTTTGTGTAATGAGGAATGGCGAACTGTGTTTCCTGAAGCCACTGTTCGTGTTCTCCCCAGAACGTATTCTGATCATTCTCCTCTTGTGGTCTATACTCAAGGTATGCACCCCCTTAACCCTCTAAATAGACCTTTTAGATTTGAGCGGCTTGGATGTCACATCCTGGCCTTAGTGATGTTATTCAAACCTTTTGGTTAACTATGCACAATAACCTTCTGGATGCAACTGCAGATTTTACCCACAGAGTTATTAACTGGAATAAAAATGTTTTTGGTAATATTTTTAAAAGAAAAAAGGAGATTTATTGCTAGATTAGAGGGTATCCAAAAAGTACTTGCTGAGAAATTTTCTCATAATCTTCAAATCCTAGAAAAAGCACTCATCAAGGATTATAATGTGACGTTGTTTCAAGAAGAAATGCTTTGGTTTCAAAAATCAAGGTCCAAATATATTACCCTTGGTGATAAAAACACCAGATACTTCTACATGTCCACCATAACCAAGAGAAGAAAACTCAAAATTAATGCCCTCAAGAATGATGATAATAACTGGATTACGGATACGACTGAGGTCAAAAACATCATCCTCCAATATTTCCAAAATCTTTTTCGAAAAGAAGACGATGTCTATCTAGATCATTGGAAGCATGTTACTTTAGCCAAGTTTTCTAAAGAAGATAATGACCATTTTTTGAAACCTATCTCTAATCTTGATATCCACCATGCTGTCAAGAGTATTGGGGCCTTTAAAGCCCTAGGAAAGATGGCATGCAAGCAATCTTCTATCAAAGATATTGGCCCATTGTTGGTCAGTCCGTGTGTCATTTTGTTAAACAGTGTTTCCTTAACAAAGTTGTGCCTGCTGAGGTCAATGAGACCCTTATTGTTCTCATTCCCAAGATTGATAATCCTAAAACATAAAGCAATTCAGACCTATCAGCCTTTGCAATGTTACATATAAGATCATTTCCAAACTGATAGTGGCTAGAATTTGCCCCTACTTGACAACTTGATTAGCCCCAATCAATGTAGTTTCATACCTGGGCGTAACACAACCGATAACATCATTATAACCCAGGAAATCCTTCATACTTTGAGACATAAAAAAGGGAAGAGTGGAGGCATGATTTTCAAAATTGATCTAGAAAAAGCTTATGATAGACTCTCCTGGAACTTTATTAAGGATACCCTCCTAGAATTGAACCTGAATAATGGATGGATTGATCTTATCATGAGTTGTGTCACCAATAACAAATCCAATCTTCTTTGGAATGGAGAGGTGCTTGACGATGTTAAAAATGAGAGAAGTCTCCGCCAAGGCGACCCTCTCTCCCCTTACCTATTTGTTCCTTTGCATGGAGAGACTTTCCAATATGATCAATTCCAAGGTTGATAGCAATACTTGGAAAGGAATTAAAGCTTCTCGCACCAGCCAACCCATCTCCCATCTTTTCTTTGCGGATGACCTCATTCTTTTTGCCAAAGCTGACCGGCAAAATTATGATACCATTATGGATACTTTACATGAGTTTTGTGCTATAGTTGGCCAAAAAGTCAATTACACCAAATCTAAACTCTTTGTGTCCCCTAATGTGCCTCATATTAAGGCCCTATCCCTTAGTTCTCTGAGTGGCATTCCCCTTACACAAGACCTTGGTAAATACCTGGGCTCCCCTATGATCCATGGTAGAGTCAATAAACATTTGTTTCGGGACACCATGGAAAAGCTTAAAAATAAACTCTCAGGTTGGAAGGCCAGAAACCTTTCCCTCACTGGTAGGCTCATCCTCATCCAATCTGTGACCTTTGCGATCCCTAGTTATAATATGCAAATCATGGAACTCCCTCGAAGTATGTGTATGACATTGATAGACTCAATAGAAACTTTCTCTGGGGAGAGACATGTAGCAATAGAAAGTGCATCTTGTTAATTGGGACAAGGTTTGCAGGAGTAAAGCTGATGGTGGCCTAGGCCTTCGTAAGGCTAGGGACAACAACGCTGCCCTCTTGTCTAAACTTGGTGTAATAACCCTCACCATTGATTACTGATAACCTTACTGATTACTGTTAAACTGAGACTGATTATGATAAGTAATTGAATCAACTGAAATACTGAACAGACTGACTGAAATCTGGAACTGAATTGACTGAGTATATCTATTTAATTGTATATCTATCTGTTGCCTGTTTGATTATCTGTTTGTGTTTTATGTTTAAACTACAAATTGAAGGCCTTATCGGCGGCCAGATCTGAAATTGGTTGATGTTCTGTGTTCATTGGAATTTATAGGATTTTATGGCATATTTATCTGAAAAGTGATTTGGTATGATTAAATTAGATTAAATAACATTGTATTGCCAAGTCCAAGTATTACCAACTTGCCATTGTGAGTGGTCCACTACATGATTCATTTGTGAGCTTCATTACACTTGACCAAAACAATTTCATCAGCCATATTTCTTGTTCTAACCGACCATAGAGAGAGAGAAAGTGAGAGAATTGAGCTCAACTTGTAGATTTGCTTGGGACTTGAAGGAATTGAAGTAGAGATTTCATATTTGAGCTTCTAGTCTTGTGATTGAAGACCTAAGGTAGAGTAACTACCTTCTTAATTGTGAATTCAAGTTAGTTTGTGCATGGTTCATGGTAGATGAAAGCCTAAGGCCATAAATTGGAGTTAAATTGTTGCCATGAAGCTCAATTGTTGCATGCATGTGCATATTGTTAAGTTTTGAGGTTGTAATTCATAATTCCTCACATGCATGTCCATGTTTTGAGAGTAGACCATGATTTCATCTTGTTTTGAAAAGAATTGGCTCATTAGAGCATGTTTTGAAGCTTGGAAGTTGTTTAAAGTTCATGCATGTTCATTTGAGATCATGTTCTTGAAAATTGGTTTGAAATGAGTTTAATTAAACTACCCTTGGGCTTTGATTTTACAAATTGAGCTTTTAAACCATGTTATATTATGTTTACAAGTGTTTTCCAGGAAATTGCCCAAAGGAATCGTTTTGGTGCATTAAAACTTGGTTTTGAGCTTGAGGTTCAAATCTGGAATTTCCAGATTTTGGACCCACGCTCGAGCGAGGAACTCCACGCTCGAGCGTACATCTGTGATCATGCCTTCCGCTCGAGCGAGTAAAGTGACGCTCGAGCGTGAAATGCGTGCATCCAGTACTTTGCTTGAGCTTACAGTCCGCTCGAGCGAGAGAATTCACGCTTGAGCGTGGACTTGTGTCTCACGCTCGAGCGAGGGTCGAGCGCCCGTCGAGCGTGAATTTTGAGCATCCAGTATTTTCACTGTAGCTTGCAGTCCGCTCGAGCGGAGATCCTTTGTCTGCATGTCCGTTCGAGCGTAGAAAGCCACGCTCGAGCGAGACCCCTGTTTTTTGAAAATTTTGAAAAGTGTTTTTAACTGCAACTTTGTACCCTCTTTCCATCCTAGGCATTCCTAGGGCATGTTTAAGGCATCTTAATGAGGGTATTGATTAGAACCACATCGAGGCAAATTAGGGATTAAGTTATTGTTTCCCAACTGTATAACTTAGTGTGTGTTCATCCTGTAAACTGTGTAGGTTGGCATCTGGGGACGCGCTCTAGCCTAATTGTAACCCAGAACTCTGTGAGTAACAATTGTGTAAAGATATGTTCAACTGTGAATATTTCTGACTGTTTAACTGAACTGCTTTTCTAAACTGATACTGTTAATCGAATGAATGTATGTCCTATATTCTGAACTGTATTGTGGCATCCTTAGCAACTACTGTTTACTGTTATTATTACAGAGATCTCTGTCGGTTCCCTTGTTGGAACCACTACTGTTTACTGATTGATGGCCATCATTGACTGTTTGGTCTTTCAAGACCTACTGTTTACTGTACTGCTATGCTAATGGATGTACCACATATGACTGAATGACTGATATACTGAATCAATGAACTGTTTTCATTACTGTAAGGACATTCATTCTTAACCTCTTTACGCATTATGTTATTTACTAGGCTTTAGCTCACTGCTCATATATATATGTAGGTGTTCAGGCACCGGACCGTTACTAGAAGCGTCGGGGTAAACTCCAGTTTTGTCAAGCCAACCACTGTGCCTCACTGTAAGGTTCCGAGCCTGTCAAGTTATGGCTTAGGGGTGTTTTTATTTCCCCTGTCTGTCTCTGTATCTGTTTTGTATAACTGTATAGACTGATAGCACTGTACTGTACTATACTGTTTAATAGGGATTTGGTCCCTATTCTGAATGATTGTAAATGTTGTACATACTGTTCTGTACTGAGTATATATATATGCATGAAAAGTCTTTTGCATACAGACTGTCACAGCTCATTGGACATTATTTAATTACTGTATTGGCTTCTGCCATGCCCCTGTACTCTGTCTTACTGTATTACTGTTAAGCAGGCCTTCGGTAATCTCGGATTACTGGCCGGTTACGGTGCTAAACCCATAGGGGCGGGTTTGGGTCGTGACACTTGGTTGGAAGCTGCTAAGTGATAAAAACAAGCTTTGGTGTAAAGTTCTTCACTCTAAATATCTTAACAAAAACACCTTATGTTAGTCGCCCCCCAAAAAATAACTCTTCTCATATTTGGAGAAGCATTTATAGGAACAAAGATATTCTGAAAAGAAAAGTTAAATAGAATGTGGGAAATGAGACTAACATCTCCTTTTGGAATGATTGGTGGTGTGGCTCACAACCTCTTTTTGAGACACACAATCCCCAACAGAATAATGAACAAATTAAGGTGAGTTCAGTGCTCACTGATGATGGTAACTGGGATGTGGAGGTCCTTCGAAATCTTGTCAGCCCCCAAGCTTTACAGGACATTCTTAAAATTCATAGACCTCATTATGTCACTTTTACAGATGCTCCTTTCTAGGTTGGTTCAACATGTGGAAATTTCACAACTGCCTCAACTTATAGACTCATTACTAACCAAGAGCCATCTAGTGGAGATTGGAAATGGCTTTGGAAACTTAAGGTGCCCCAGACAATGTTTTAAAAACCGGACCGGTGAATGAACCGGAAAAATGATCGGGTGGACGGGTCACTGGTTCAACCGTCGGGTTGAACCGGAATCGAACCGTGACGTCATAAATATATTAAAATTATATTTAAATAAAAATATAAGTAATAAAATTATAAATTAAAAATTTTAATAATCTTAAATATTTCTCTTAATACTTTTTTTATTAAAAAATATAAAAATATAAGTAATAAAATTATAAATTAAAAATTTTAATAATCTTAAATATTTCTCTTAATACTTTTTTTATTAAAAAATATAAAATATATTTAAAAATATTATTAATTTTAATTTTGGAAGAAGAAATCAAATATTCAATATTCCATTCCCTCCATATGATTTTAATTCAAATGCTTTGATTGAAAGAAGAGCAAAATTTTTGGAGGGATATCAAAATTTTAAGTTTCCCTCCAATGAATTTGATTGAATCCCACATAGATTTCTTGAGTTTTTTTTGGAAGAATTTTTTTCTTATAAATAGATAGAAGCTCTTTCACAATAATTTCAAGCTCTCAATGGGATTCCTCACAAGAGGAGACCCTTAAAAGAGAGTTTCCAATTAAATTTTTATTATATAATATATAATATATATATATATATATAAAATAAGAAAGAAAAGAAAGAAAAGAAAGAAACGGTTTAACCGGTGGGTTCACCGGTTTTCAATAAATAGGCCGGTTTTTACAACTGGCCGGTTTAAGGGGGCTGACCGGACCGGAACCCCATCCGGTCACCGGTTCAACCGGTTGAACCAGCCGGTCCGGTCCGGTTTTTAAAACCATGGCCCCGGAAACTGAAAAGTTTCCTTTGGCTTTTGTTGCAAGGGAGATTACTCACAAATCAACTCCGGCTTGTGACGAATATGGCCACTAATGATCTATGCCCTAGATGTGGATCAGCTAGTGAAGACATGTCTCACCTTATCAGAGACTGCATTTTCTCCAAGAATTATTGGACTGAAATCAGAGACTTTACCTGGTGGAGGGCTGGTTGTGGACAGCCTTTCAATGAATGGGCTGGTTGTCTCACCTTATCAGCCATTTTATTTTTTGGAACAAAATGGCAGATTGTTTTTATCACTACCCTCTAGCAGATTTGGAAAGATAGGAACAATTTTGTTTTTGAAAAACAGCTTAACCCTATTCAAGTCAGTCTCAAGCACACATGGAACTATGTTCATGAGATTGAAGCAGCCTACCAATCTGCCCTCCACCCAAATTCTTCCAATCCTAAACTTATTCGTTGGCTTCTCTCACCTGCAGGTAAGTTAAAGCTAAATGTTGATGGCTGCTCGAAAGGGGACCCAGGACAAGTTGGTTATGGAGGTCTACTAAGAGATGAAATAGGACTTTGGATTTGGGGCTTCTATGGAAAGCTCGGACATTATTCAAGTCTTGAAGCTGAGCTGTGGGCCATTTATAGGGGTCTCACCATCCTCTTCCAAAAAGGCACACATGAAGTGGAGATTGAAACAGATTCTGCATTGGCATTATCCCAAATCCAAGATGGCTCATGCATCAACTCCCCTTACAAAACTCTTATTAAAGATGCCAAATTCCTTTTAAAAAGATGCCACCGTTCTCTAAAGCACACACTGAGAGAGGGCAACAAATGTGTTGATCAACTGGCTAAGATTGGTGTTGCTCAAGATGAACATGTTGTACTACTGGAAGATCCACCAAATGAAATGCAGGAGCTGCTTGTTGCAGACTTAACTGGCTCTGCTGAGTTGAGGGATTAGCCCTCTTGTTGATTTGTTTTCTTGTTGCTATGTTTTATTTGTACTGCTAAACTATTGTTGTTATGTCTTTCCCTTGAATAAAAAAAAAATATATTTAAAGTTGTGGGCTCATACCATGAATGGATGCTGACCATTAATTGAAAATTTTAATTAATTCATTGGAAAAAAATATTTCGTGGTTAAGGGGCACTACGTGATCATATTCTTGAGTAATCACAAACTATTATGTCCCATGCTATTTTCAATCACTTAATATAAAATCGTAAACCCCACTATCTTCACCAATCATAACATACTATTGGCTCATGTCCCAAAATAACCAAATAACTTTTTTTTTTTTGGGGGGGGGGGGGGGTATGTAAACCCATTGTTTCTTATTACATTAACATACTGAATGCTAATGCAAGGTTTGAAAAGTTTGAAAAAAAATTTACAAAAAAATGTGGTGGGGTAAGATTTTAATTATTGTACAAGAAGACTCACTTATGAAATGAATCTCAATTATTCAATGTGTGTGTTCTTTTTTTAATGCAATTTTTTGGGTATCTAATAGTTTTGTTGAGGATTTGATCATACTAGTGAACTATGCGTCCATGTCCTATAAGGTGATTTTTGGTTCACAGGCATAAAATGATAATTTTATTAAATTGTTCATTCTTATGCAAGCGCGGGCCTAGGGTTGGGCATAGGTGGCTCCAGCCCAACCCAAAATTTAAAACATTTATAGAATTTTTTGTTCCCACCCAACCTAGCCTTCCAACCTCTCCCAGCCTAGCCCCAAATAAGGGCCAATAGTTTTTTTGTTTGTTTTTTAAAAAGGCAGCCCAATAGCTACCCAATACTTACCCAAAAAAATAGATAGGCAGGCCAATAGGTTTGTATTTGTTTAAAGAACAAATCTTCCAAAACAATCTTCACATCTTTCAATAGATAGGAAGCAGCCCTCTCTTCATCTTCTTCGTCGTTTCTAGTAGTCTACAGCAAACTCCACTTTTCTAACATTTTTTGTAAATGTAATTAACCAATTATTTTATTTCGTTGGTTGAGAATGGAATTGATTAACAATGGTTTTAAAATTTTTTCTTTATGCAACAAATATTATGTTACTCTTAATTTTTTTTATGATGTTGCCTTGTTCAATATTCTATATTGCTCTTAGTTTTTTAATTTTGAAATATGTTAAAACTGTCATTCGCAATTCAACGGGGGATGAGTTTCTTGCCGATTGCTTGTCTCTCTACCTTGAATGAGACCTTACATTGAAAATTGATCTAGATTTTGTAATTGATGAATTCGAATATTTAGAGACTCGTCGAGTACAACTTAATTAGATTGTTTCTAATCAATAAATTTAGATATTAATTTAGATTATATTATTACATTCTCTTTTTTCTTATGTGGTTATACTTAAAATATATTGTATAATTTTACCTTAATATTAGCCCACCCCATCGACGAATCCTGGGTCCGCCCTTGTTCCTATGTTTGATTAACTAAAAAATTGATGAAAAATATATTATAAATTGAATCATTATTCATCATTATAAGAAAATGATCATTCTATTGGGGAGTTCAAAGAATAAGCATTTCATTTAATCTCATTATAATAAACCAAATAAAAATAAGAATTAGGGTAAATTACATTCACCTCCCTTGAGATTTAAAAAAAATATAATTAGTCATATACTTTTGACATAATTACACTGACCCCTCTTTTATTAAGGTTGAAATGACAAAAAATAATGTAGATGGAAGGTAAAATATTGAAATAAACAAAAGAAAATATACATTTTAATAGACTAGATATAATCCTATTCCCTTTGCTTGGTTTGAGTTTTCTAAGAACACTTTTCAGAAAATTTTACTTTCTTATTTTTCGTTTTTATTGAATTTTTTAAATAAAAGGCACGGTGTAAATAATATTGGGATTATCTTCTCTTGTCCAATCTTTTATGTGGTACATGAAAAATTTATTCACAAAATAATTTCAAAAAAATTTGTTCCTTTCTTATTGCAACATTATTATTCTTACCCAAGTTATCAATCTTTCTTGTTCTAATTGAAGAGGTTGGTCTCATTTGAACTTCGGCTAAAATTAGAAAAGAATAAAATCTCAGTGATTGCAATATTAACAAACCATCTGTAATGTTTTAAAAGAAAAGGCATGGAAAGAAAAATAGTACATTGTCGCTCACCCCCATTGTGCAAAATTGAAGTGTATCAAAGCCCAAAATTTAGCAGGAAAAATGTATCAATTAGTTAAATAAAATGTATGATTAGCAAACTCATAAATATATTACACTTAAGTCTCATAAATATAGTTACAACACTCATTTCACTTTCCTAAAGTCAGGTGCAAGATACACCTAACATAAATAATTTATTCACAAACTGCCGTTATAATATATTATTATTGCACCTAGTGTATGCAGTTACAATAAATTTATCTCAATCCCAATATTATTATAACTGCAATTTTTTTTTTAAAATTTTTAGACACATCTAACATAAATACACTTAAACAATATAAATACATTTAATTTTTATGGGTAATGTTATGATACACAAATGCACTGTTGTTACGCATTTTTGTGGTATATGTTACGTATTTTTTGTGATAATTTTACACATCTTTTGGTTAAAAAATATTTAGATAAATTTGTTGGTGACATTACCACAAAAATATGTAACTTCATTTTTAAACCACAAATTGTGATAACTCTACACAAAAAAAAATTAAAATAATAATAATAATATTTGTCACAAAATGCATAATATTACCACAAAATGTGTAATTTCATTTCTAATATTTGCCACAAAATACATACTATTACCACAAAATGCGCAATTTTATTTCTGAATCACAAATCATGATAACAAAAATATGTAGTATTTGCTATGTATACACCTTTTTGAGAGTTGTGTGCCATAAAATTTTATACAACTAATAAATTGCTAATTAAAAAAGATTTTGAATTCAAATTGTTATATTAAGGGTTTGTTTTTATCTTATTTAAGTCACATCATTTTTTATTTGGGTCACTTCTCTTTCCTTTTACATTGTACATCTTTTTGTAAAAAAAATAAAAAAATATTCTTATTTAGATCATTTCAAATAATTCCTAAAAATATGAGACTAATTGTATTTTTTTTTAAAAAAAAAAATTTTAAAGTAGGTGAGTATAATTTACTCTTGAGAATCAAAATACCATCCAATCCACAGAACTGAAAATGAAGAAGGAGCTGTGTAATAGTAAGAAATAATCAACCATTGAGAGACAGAACTCAAAAAATGAGTGAGGCAATCCTCTTCATGCAACATCATCATCATCAGATAATTAACTATGCTCTTTTGCTTTAATGAGGATCTGTCTACAGACATCCTCAAGCCCACTGTGTATATATCATTCATTGATCTCTTGTATCCATCTATGATCCATATCTATCACCACTGATCTCTTGAATTGAAACTGATCAGGTGTCTGTCACTAAGCATAACAAAGCAGAGTAGAGAGAGCAACGATACATCCCCTAAAAATAGATAGAGCTCTATACACTTGACAATCATTAAAAAACAAAAAAAAAGAAGCAAAAATATCACATTACAGTGAAGTCCATCTCCATTAGAACTTATTTATTAGAATTCAAAATCATTTTTCAAGGAAAACAGGGAGATTGATTTCGTACAGGACACGTAAAAAAAAACTCTGATTTTTATACTCTTCTCTTTTTCTAGAGAATGAAGAATCGCAGTCTGTCTACTCGAAGAAGTAAAAATTCAGCATGAGCCGCGCAACCACACGGTATCAGAGATTCCTCTCTCTTTATGAAAACACTCCCTTCTATTGGACTTTCTTCATATTCCCTATATATAGATGATAAGCACAAGTTTTGTTTCACAGATAAAGAGATCAGACTTT
Source organism: Camellia japonica (assembly GCA_030407325.1). Lineage (NCBI taxonomy): Eukaryota > Viridiplantae > Streptophyta > Magnoliopsida > Ericales > Theaceae > Camellia > Camellia japonica. Next base: position 140,728,394 of record JAPPVO010000059.1, on the reverse strand, counting down.
TTCTTTCATGATAGTTTTGGTACAATGATAGATCTTTCGATTCATATATATTAACTTGGAACTAAAGAAAAATTGGAATTCAAGAGGAGAAAATGTTGGAAATGATTATAAAATTTTGGGTAAAACCAGAATTTTTTCCTAAGTTTGGTCTAATTTTTAGGTGGGCCCCGTGCATCGATTTACACGGGTTAAAGTGGTAACGCGTTCTATGCCGCGTTGTGATTCACGTGGTATATTTGGTTGCTCAAAACCATTACTGAGTGAATGGGAAATTGAAGCCAAAGTATGCTCCATGGAAATGGAGTTTTGGTGGAAATTCCTTAAAGGTTTGAATAAGGCTTGTCCCACATTGATTTGGTGGGAGGTTTTGAAAGGGTTTATAAGGCATGGGTTTGATACTTGGGGTGTGCCCCAAGGGGTACCCAAGTGTTTTAGAGGGAGAGGTTATGGGCAAAATGGGCTAGTCCTATTGGACCCAAAAATCACCACACGCGCGCCGCCGTCCGGCTGGCCTGGGGCTGGGCTTGTTCGGCCCAATACTAATCTTTTTGGGCCAAAAACATTTGAATTTAATTCAAATAAACTGGTTTGGATTTTTTGTTCATCCAAACAGGGCCCTTCCCGCTTTCAAACAGAATTAAATTGGTTTGGATTTAAGGGCCCTTCCCGAAATAAACTAGTTTGGTATTAACGCACACCCAAACAGGGCCCTTCCCGTTTTTTGCTATCTGTTTGAATTATAAACAGATTCAAATTCAAAACCAACAGGTACCTACCTGTTCAATTCAAAACCAAGAGTCACCTTCACATCTATAAATAGGACCACCCTCATTTGATGTAATTCATTCAGAAATTTCGTATTTCACCTCTGCTAATTCTATTCTTCATCTTGCTGCATTTTATTTCTGAAAGGAAGAGTGTAAACACTTAGTGTGTTCGTAAGGCAAACAATTTGTAGTGCTGCTATTGTTTGTAGTAAGATCATTTCATCCTGGGAGATAGACGTCCAAATTCTGAAAGCACCGTGGAGAGGACGAATCTGTCTTAAGGACACAGTGTCAAACACTGGACTTGATCAGAAAAATTATTCAAAGAAATTAACCAAGTAAGTTGTTTAATTTTAATTCTGTTTTTATTTGTTTATTTAATCAGATTTTAATTTTGTTTTTGTAACAAAATAAAATCTGTTATTTATTTATTTATTTATTATTTCGAGTTTGATTTTTGTAATCAAACATATTCTCTCCTTTTCTTTATTTCTTTAAGTTCTAATTGTTGTTTTGTACACAATAGAATTAAAATCTTTTAAATACAATGAAAATTGTTCCTACAGAAAATTGGAATTCAACCGGAGATGTATAGTGCTTGTGACTTCTTAGTTGTTATAACTAGTTTCATGTTATTTTATTAATTTAATAATTATTTTAATAAGATTTTTGTAGGTTAATTATATTTGGAGAGTATTAAAATACTCTTTAAATTAATTTATGTGAATAAATATATAAAATAAATAGTAATGTTAGAATACATAAATAAAAAATAGACATTGCTATACAAGTCTAAAAATTAGACTTAATTTTCAAACCTAATGATGTGACAATTAATTAAGATATTTAAGGTAACACTCTCTCTCATATCTTTTCAATCATCAGCCAATCACATCGCTTACACATCACTAGGTCTAGAAAGTGAACTTGTATATTATTTTTCATAAAAAATTAGTTAGATAAAATAAAAAGCATACTTTTTTCATACTTTAACTAGTGAAAAATGAATTTGTTTGTTTTCATTTTTCAGAAAACACTTTTCAGAAAATTCTACTTTCTTATTTTCCGTATTTTTTTGTTTTTACTGAATTTTTTTTGATATTTTAAGCAATTTTTTTACTTTTTAGACACACCTAACATAAATACACCTAAAAAGTAAAAAAATTATAAAAAAAATCTTTTAAAAATTCACTAAATACCAAAAATACAAAAAAAATACAAGAATTCCGTACATTTTTTGTATTTTTATGTATTTATTATTTTTTTAAAATATTTTTTCACAATTTTTTTACTTTTTAGATACATCTAACTAAGGCGCATCTAAAAAAGTAAAAAAATGTTTAAAATTTAAAAAATATTCACTAAAAACAAAAGAATACGAAAACCAAAAAACTCAGTTTTCAAAAACTTAATCTAGAAAACTCAAACCAAACACACTGATTGGAATTGCTCTTGGCTATAGGATTGAATTTCATGTCCTCCAAAATAAATAGTGAGACGTTTGGTTGGAAAAATGAAGGTCGCGCTAATAAATTCAGCTTTGTTTGGGAATAATTATTTTAATAATTTTTTGATTTTTTACGAAAAAAATATGTAAAAAAATAAAAAGAATAATATTTGATTTTTTACAAAAAAAATATGTAAAAAAATAAAAAGAATAATACAATAATTTATAATAACTTTTAAACATTTTTACTAAAATGTTTAGTCCCTAAACAAGGAGGGCTAGGGCAATTCATTATATTCTCCCTTAGCTCTGTAAGTGAAGTGTCTAGCTCCCATCTCTTTTTTTTCTTTTTTCCTTTTACAAATGTTAGTAGATTTTTTTAATGGCGAATTATACTAACGGTCTCTATAATTTGGAATTTGTATTACTTTGATCACTGACTTTTTAATTGTAACACATTTGATCTTCAATTTTGAATATTGTTCCAAATAAGGACAATTGAAGATACCATTACTCAATTTTAAAGACAAAATCGTCAATTTGATAAAATATAAACGAAATTGACAAAAATAAATGTCAAAAAAATATTTTTGAATTTTAAAAATTATTTCTATTCACCGAAGATAAAATTGTGTAAAATTGATAAATCTTTTACACGTTTATTTTTTTTTACCAAATTAATTTTTAGTATGTGTTTGGATAATAATCATGTAATAGGTGGTTGTTAGGATTTTAATGTGTAATCGATATATAGTATTTAATATATAAAATATTTTTAATTTTGGATTTTTTGATTTAATGAATTGATTTAATAATGATATAAAAGTTGTTGCCATATTTAACTTTTGAAAAAATAGAAACTAATTTAATGAAAATAAAAATAAATACCAATTACATGATCATTATCCAAACACATAATAAAAATTAATTTGGTAAAAAAATAAATAAATGAGTAAAAGATTTATCAATTTTACATAATCTTATCTTTGGTGAGTATAAATAATTTTTTAAAATTCAAAAATATCTTTTTGACATTTATTTTTATCAAATTAGTTTATATTTTATCAAATTTACTATTTTGCCCTTGAAATTAATCAATGGTATTTTCAATTGTCCTTATTTGGAACAAGATTCAAAATTCAGGATCAAACGTATTACAATAGAAAAGTCAGGGATCAAATTGACACAAATCTTAAATTATAGGAACTGCTAGTATAATTCGCCCTTTTTTAATTCAGTTGCGATTGGGAGCTCGAATGAGCTGCCTCGAATCAGCCCCGAATCAGAAACGACGTTGTTTTCGACTTTTTTTTTTCTTTTTTCTTTTTTTTTCTCAGAAGACGAAGAAAATCAGAGGAAGAGGAAGAAAGGAGGAGGGAGGAGGAGGAGGAGGAGGGAGGAGGGGGACTGGAGGGGGCATATTCATTGGGGGAGGAGGAGGCGGAAGCGGGCCGGAGGCGGTGGTCGGAGGCTGCGACGATCGGGGCTGCGGCGGGGCTACGACGGGGCTGCGACGATCCGGAGCTGCGACGATCGGGGCTGCGGCGGGGCAGATCGGCGGCGCCTCTCCTCTCTCTTTCTCCCTCTCCTCTCTGCTTCCTCTCTCTCCCTCTCTCTCCCTCTCCCTCTCCCTCTCCCTCACCCGTTTCAGAGTTCAGACACGAGGAAGAAGAAGAGAAAAAAAAAAAAAAAATTAACGTCGTGAAACGACGTTGTTTCACTGATTAGGGGCATTCGGGGCCAAGATTTTCGAGTCACAAATCTTTTCTCTTTTTAATTATGTGTAAATTAATCTCATGATGTATAATATTCTTCTCTTTTATATTTACAAAATCATTAATAAAAATATATACTTGTAATATTGGTATTTAAATAAAATTAAAATGATCTTAATAAAATATAACAAAAAAAATATTTGAAATAAAATTAAATTAAATGGTCAAGGGAGACATAAGGGCAAGCTGGTCACATTTGGAAAGTGTGTCTAGTCTAGGGTAAGGGTGCCATTGTTGTTACGTATGACCATTGTACGGTACAATCGATTTGTGCTTAGGGTTTAGCTTTAGCTTTATTACCGCAACACGGTCTTCCAAAATGGATTCTTCAACATCCCTAATCGCAATCACGAAGTTGATCTGTGTTCTTTGGAGTTCTCATACATACATACTTAGGCTAAGGATTGTTTGGGATGACCTAAATAAATGTATTTTTTGTCTTTTTATAAAAAGATGTGCAGAAAAGTAGAGAGATGATGTGATGAAAAAAAGATAAAAAGATAAAAAGTGTGTACTTATTTAGGATAGCCAAACTTGGCCTAAGTTTGACGTACTTCAAATAATTAATCTTTTTATCTTTTCTTTATCATATCATCTTTTTATTTTTTTACACATCTTTTCATAAAAAGATAAAAAAATACACTTATTTAGGTCATCCCAAACAACCCTTTATGACTGATTGATATTCGCCAAATGTGAGTTTCGATTTTTCAATTTTTCAATTTTTTTTTTTACTCTTGTTGAAATTATTATAATCTTAGGTCTCATTTAGAAATATACTATTTTAATAATTTTTAAATTTTTTTGACTAAAATAAGAGATAAAAAAATTAATATGTTTACAATAATTTTTTAATTTTTTATGAAAATATGTGAAAAAAGTAAAAAAAAAAATATCTTTTTTAACTTTTTGATACATGTTATAGATTTTTTGAATTTTTTATTAACTTTATTATTTTTAAGCTAAAATACTCACATGTCAAACGAGACCTTAATCTTGTTTTCTTGCTGTTTGGTTTTGATTTATTTTCATACCCACTATTAAAATTGTCCAAATCGTATTAAATTACGTATTCTTTCACTTCTAAGAGCATCTCCAACCCACTGGGTATATAATGTTTGTTAGTTAAAATGCCTAATATAACTCAATTTTTTCAACTCCAATGCACTAGGCATATGATTAGGCATTTTAGCTCAACTCACATTCACTAGCTATATGTAGCTAGCCTTCAAGGCTAGGCAAAATGAATTTAATCATTAGGATCATTTCTCTCCATCTTTGTTACTGATGTGACATTTTTTAAAATTAATAGTATTTAGATAAATAGCTAAAATAAAGAGCATGGTTGGAGTAGAAATATGAAATAATTGATAGGCAAAATAAAATATATACTTTATAGTAATATTTAGATATGTAAAATGCCTATTACTGCTAAAGATGCTCTAACATACCGTTGAGTCCGGATCCTCTCCAGCCAAAGTTTCCAACCGGTCCTCCGGTCAATGGCCTGGATCTTGCCACGTCACCCCACTCATAAAGAACGGCCCAGATCAACGAAAAAAAAAAAAAAAAAAAACTAGTTTCAAATTTCCCACAAAACAGAGCTCCGTAATTTCCCTCCCATTTAGCGTCTTTTCCTTTTTTCCCTCCCATTGAGTTCTTTCACCAGCAACATCTTTCTTGTGAAATAGACAGCGGCGAAGGCAACAAACATCGCCGACGGCGGACCTCGACGGCGGTGAACATCAACACTCCGGCTCCGGCGATCGCGAACCAGAGCCCCGGCGAGAAAGCAATTCAGCTGCAAGTTTTGCTGGTGATGTTCCAGTCCCTTTGCAAATCTTGTGTTATTGTTCCCATTTTTGTTGTTACATTCAAAAAATTCATTCATTTATACATGAAATATGATAGGAAAGAACACTTTTCATTCATATATATATATATATTTGATTATGTGCTGTGTGCATTTTTCAGGAAATTTTATAAAGAACACTTTTCAAAAATAGTTTCACCAAATGTGTTTGAAATATTGTTTCATCTTGTATGTTTTTAGGTAGAATAAACAGTTTCCAAAAACCAATACTCATTAATTCCTAAAAATTATAATAGCTTCTGTTCCATCTAGTGATGTTTGAAAAGTTCCACGTTTGCTTGAATTATTTCAGTGTGTAAATCATGGAAATAACACCTTCCTTAATGACCCATTATAGAAAAAAAAAGAAAAAGATAATGGTTCATTGCTTGCATATGGATATTTTGTGATCAATTAAAGTATTAGTGTCAAACAAGTTTTAGAGAAACTTGTAAGAATAGTGACATATTATTGTTGAATAATAAGCTTTTGAGAGTATGAAAAACATAACAAAAATGATTGTTGGTAGCCATGGGTTTTCTAAATTGTTTTGCCTTTGTTTTGCATAACAAAAATGACTGCTTGAATTAACATAAAAAATTTAAATTGTTTTGCCTTTGTTTTCTAAGCTAGTTTCTCCACTCAAAGAGAGCTTGCTGGTAGCCATAGGTTAGACAACATGACAAGGACATATTTTTAATTTGAAACCTCATGTAATATTCAAAATCATATTTGTTTTTAAATTTAAATCTCACCCCATTAAAACCTGAGGTTATGTGCTTTTTAAAGGTTCTTGTTTGATTTTTTAAATGTTAATGTTCAAATTTTATTAATGTTCAAATGTTAATGTTCAAATTTTATTATTTTTGTTTCTAAAGTTGTGTATGAAGAAAGCTTTTCTAAAGCTTCTCCCATTTCATTGTCTTTACTTTGCAGTTGTGTTTTGATATGGATATGGAAGCTGACAACGATTGTGGTTGGAAGCCAAAAGAAGGAATGACTTTTGATTCAGAAGAAGGTGCGTATGATTTTTATAATGCATATGGAGTAAGAATGGGGTTTAGCATAAGAAGAGAATATTGTAAGAAGAACAAGGTTACTAATCAAATTATTTCTAGAAATTTGGTTTGCAACAAAGAGGAATTTCGGAAGGTTGACAAACGAGACCCATTGACAAAAAACCCTAGAGCTGAAACTATGATTGGTTGTGAGGCCCGTCTTTTTGTTAAATTGGATGTCAGTACTGAGAAATTTGTTGTGATTGATTTCAAAGAAAAACAAAACCATCAACTTGTATCTCTAGATTGTGCCCATATGTTGCCATCGCAGAGAAAGATATCACCTACCCAAGCAATTGAGTTAGACTTAGCCTCACAGTCTGGTCTTCGTTTAGGGCAATCTTTTGAACTCATGGGTAGGGAAGCTGGTGGGAGGCAGTCTCTTGGGTTTCTCAAAGTAGATCAAAAAAATTACTTGAGAACCAACAGACAAAAAAGTTTAGCATATGGGGAAGTAGGTAATGTCTTGCAATACTTTCAACAAAAATATGTGGAGAATCCATCTTTTTTTTATGCTTTCCAGTTAGATAATGAGGAGCAAATAACGAATATGTTTTGGGCCGATGCACAAATGATCATGGATTATGCCCAATTTGGCGATGTAGTTACATTTGATACTACCTACAAGTTAAATAAAGAGCATAGGCCATTTGCATCTTTTGTGGGATTTAACCATCATAGAGAAACAGTCATTTTTGGTGCAGCTTTGTTGTATGATGAGACTGCCGAAACATTTGTATGGTTATTTCAAACTTTTTTAGAGGCTATGTCAAAAAAGGCACCAAAAACTTTGTTTACCGATCAAGATGCTACAATGGCTAAGGCCATACCTATTGTGATGCCTGACACGAGTCGCCGTTTGTGCACTTGGCATTTGATGCAAAATGCATTAAGGCATGTTAACTGTCTCTTTCAAGATAAGGGGGTGAAAGGTGTATTAAATAAATTCTTGTTTGACATTGAGGATGAAAATGAATGGAAATTGAAGTGGGGGAAATGCTTGATGCATATGAATTCTGATTATGTGTGGATGAATTTTCTATTCTATCATTTGATATATGAGCATCCAAAAATATTAGTTGAAGATATTGTTCATTCATTCCCTCCATAATTTTAGCATCCATATCAACCTCCTTACTGAGAATATGGTGTTCCCCTGCTGCCTTACCAGTCTTTGTCAATAAACAATTTGCATTCTCAAAACTGGTATCACTAACCTGATTCTCAGGTTTCTGATTGTTCAACATCTCAACAGCTACAACAATATCCTGTGAAGAGGAGTCTACATTCTATTGTCAATATCTCAAGGTTTTGCATTCTAGTGTCAAGAGATTACAACATGAACACTGTTATGTTTAACATGAGATTGCAATCCATTACATTCAACCATTAAACAAAACATCATCCCAATTACATTACACTATTTCAAATACACTAAGATCACAACTACCACCAATAACAAAACAAAAAAAACAAAAGCGTAATTCAATTTTGCACCAACTCTTTCAACCACCATTGCCAAGTCTCTATATTGTTTCCTATTCTTTATAGTCATGTCTTTGAGCTCCCCATTGACGATAATTACTTCTCTAAGAGTAGACAAGACTTCCATGTGTTCTTCATCGATATCATTCTCGACCACCTTCAAATTATACTGCATATGTGGAGGGATCCACACCACTGAAAGAAGTTACAACCATTCGGATAATTGTGGCATACAAAATAAAGGCAATTTGGATTATTTGTTGACTAAGAAATCTTTACCATAGCTTTTCTGCCACATCGACAATTGCGGTTTTCGAATCTAACTTCATGCATGTTGTCCATACTTGCATTTGTGCTTGAAATTGACATTGACCTACAAAAAAGAGATTCACATGCATATGTTTATCATACACAATAAAAAAGTTAAATCTAAACACCAAACCCTGTGTACTTGTAAAGTGGAAATGAGTCCCATTAATCTGAACAATAATCTGAACACAATAATTTGAACACACTGATTTTGAACACACTGATTTTCAACATATTCTAAATCACTCTAAAATGATTAATATGTTCATATAACTATCATTTATAATTAATATAAATGGAAACATCAAATCAATTCAAAATAACCAGAAAATGATACCAAACTAAATTTGTCTAAGACATTGTTAGCCACTTCAGTGTGTGATAATCTAACATATTCTGAACAACATAACTCAATTGATATATTTGGGCCTCTTGCTGCTGTCAATGCTGCCAAAGCTGTCCTATAATGGGTCATTAAGGAGCTCTGATTCAAGAACCATAATTCAAGCACTTTTCAAATTTATTCATTCAAGCACTGATTCAAATTATTTTCCTATAGTGGGCCAATGCTTGAAAAGTGTTGAAGATAATATATATATTCATTCATTCCCTCTATTTTTGAAAAGTGTTCTCTATAAAATTTCCTGAAAGATGCACACAGCACATAATCAAATATATATATATATATATATATTTTAATGAACCATTATGAGCATGTAAAGAAAAAAAAAAAAAACAATGGCAGATGGACAGTGGTATATATATATATTATATACATTATGAGCATATGAAATTTGAAAATCCATAGCTGTGTTTACAGATCCAAAATGGACGGCTTTTTTGTTTATATACATTATCAGCTCCTCATTTTATGTATATATATACATTATATATGTATATGCATACATTATATATGCATATGCATTGCAAGCCCCAAATCAAAGTAAAGCCCCAAATAAAAGCCCTAATTTTTTTTCTTTCAAATCTACTTTAGTTTCTCAACCTGGTGGTCGCCGGTGAGGAATGGCAGATGGATGGTGGTCGCCGGTGAGGAATGGTGGCTGGTGGTCCAACAACGATGGCAGATGGACGGTGTCTCCTCTCCTTCTCCCTCTCGCTCTCTCTCTATTTTTTTTTTTGTTTACAGATTGAAAATGAGGAGCTCTGTTTTGTGGAAATTTGGAATTTGTTTTTTTTTTTTTTTTCGTTGATCTGGGCCGTTCTTTCTGAGTGGGGTGACGTGGCAAGATCCAGGCCATTGACCGGAGGACCGGTTGGAAACTTTGGCTGGAGAGGATCCGGACTCTACGGATTTGGCGAGTGAGGGTCCAAAGAAGATAGATTGATACTGGTGACGATTTATATAATCTAAACCACCATATAAACCGGCCGGACCCTGTCAAGCTCAATTTTCCCTCCTATTATAATGAATTAATATGCTAATTGATAATATATTTTTAATATTTATAATTTATGTAATGAGTTACATCAATAATAAAATTATAACTAACATTGATACAATTGATACATGTAAAACACTCTTCAACCATTGGATCGAATCTATCAAACTAAAGGTGTGTTTGATTGGACGGACTGGATAAGAGGAGATTAGAATCCATCGGACTTGAGTTCTGGGACTGTGAATCCCCCGGACTATTTGGTTGGATTGGATATGTATCATGAGTTTGTTTTTTCATGAGATTAGATGTTTGAAAATGACTATTTTTAGTAAATCTAACGTTTGGTTGGACGTACTGGATATGATAAATGAACAAAAGACTATTTTACCCTTTTCAATTGTTTACTAAGTAATAGCAATATTAAACATATCTTTAATATTTTAATTATTTTTAGCTAGATTAAATAAAAATTATTTTATTTTATTTTTTACACAATTAAATAAATTTATTTTTTAAAAATTAAATAAATAAAATATCAATAAAAATATATGTTATTTTTTTAATTAAAATTTTAAATAAATTTTTTTAAAAATAATAATTAAATAATAAAATTAAATAAAACATCTATTAAATTGAAATAATGAAATTAAATAAAATATAAACAAAATTTTAAAATAAAATATCAATAAAATATCTATAAAAAATTATTTTTAAAAAATTAAATAAATAACACATCAATAAAAAGTTAAATAAGTACACACTAATTTGAAGTTCCCCTTGTCCCCCAATCAAACCCACCCTAAGGCTATCTAAATAAGTACACACTTTTTATCTTTTTATCTTTTTTCCATCACATCATCTCTCTGCTTTTTTACACATCTTTTCATAAAAAGACAAAAAATACACTTATATAGATTATCCCAAACAACCCCTAAATATACACACCCAAAATCAATTCTCATTAAACCTAATTCACACCCCCAATCCATTTCATTTCATTCATCGTCTGTTGCTCTTCGCCTCCCTGATCGGCGTCACTAGCCTTGCTGCCACCGCGCCGCCGCCGCCGCTCCCGCTCCCGCTCCCGCTCTTTGCTCTTCGCTCGTCGCCGGCGCTGCTCTTCGCTTGTGGTACGTAGCTCTCTCTCTCTCTTTGCTCTGTCTCCATTCCTTAATGCTCCACAGATTACTCTTTCTGTTTGCTCTCTCTCCATTCCTTAATGCTCCACAAAAGGGTTTCATAGTTAGCCCATTTTTTATTATCATTCCAGGAAAACCAAAAATTATAAATACAACCCTAGAGTTTATTTTAGTTAAATTGAACAATAAAAGATAACGTGGACTATAAAAGATAGGTATGGGTAATTTTGCTGGTAAAAGATATTGTATTGCTGTTGATTCTTGCTCTTCATCATTGAATTTGGATATGGGTAAAAGATATGGTTCAGACATTTCCACATATTTGAGTTTTGAATTTTTTTTTTCCGAGTGCATAATTTTGGATGTTGGATGATATTGTGTAATTTGTTTGGATTGTTGGATTTTTAGTTCACTAGTTTGTCAATGTTTAATGTTAGATTATTTGAACGAATATCTATTTTAATTTTGATTATTTTAGTTAATTTATAAATTAATTTTTTTTACTCTTTGATTCAAGTTTTGTAATTTGATTTTTTTTTTTTTAAAAACTGCCAATCCGCCTGAACCGCCAAGTCAGAGCCACAATTATTTGCCAACTAAACCGTCATTTTTTTGATAAGAAAAATGATAATTTCTAATGACACTTTTATCAATCCGCCACCCGCTGTACAGTTTCAATTTATTTCTTAAACCACACCGACCCGCACCACGCATACCCTTACCTGCCATTGTTGTTCACAGCAAATGTCAGTTTTGATTTCCTGTCTTTTATTCTCCAAAACCCCTCACTCTTCTCGGCGATTCATTTGATTTTGCAACCCTGACTTTGGGAAGCCGTAGAGGGTAAGAACAAGTTCGTGACAGTTGAATTTGATGCCAAAATCGACCCAAATCACAACCTATGCTGGTAAATGTGTCTGTTAACTGTTGGTATATATTGTGTGCTATTTCTTTCAATTATTTGATTTGTATATGGATTTTCCATGTTCTTATTAGTTTCTTACTGTTCTTTTGTTTAATAATTACTACAAGTGTGGTGTGCAGTAATATATTGAATAGAAATTTGGGTGTATATATGCTTTGTCTAATTCTTGAAAGAAACAGTAGTACACTTTACAATGGCTAGAATAGAAAAGAAAGTGGGAGGAAGATCAGTAAATAATGCCTTGGATTGGAGGAAATAGATGTGAGAACCCTAACAATTAAAGGAGATGAAAGTCATTTATTCTGTAAAAAAATAACTCCTCTGTGGATAATTTTGGAAAATATATAAAGTCCACACAAATGCACTGTGAGAACAACACTAATTGATGTAGTAGTGCTTTGCTTTTCTAGATTAGTGTAGATTTTAATCAATTTTCTCAAATTATTTGGTTTTGTTTTTATAAATATATTATTTATTATGTGATTTTGTTTGCCAAGATATCCTGAGATAAGAATCCATATTTTGGATCTCAATGCTTGAGATTAGAAAAAACATGTTTCTTTTTGTGCAGTCTCCATTGAAACTTAAGTCTCTTTGATGCAATAGAATAAATAAATACCTTAAGTGTATGTTAAGTGGCTATTAATTGTAACCTAGTTGTAGTCTATAAATAGGTGATAATTTTTTATTAATAGAATATGCATTTTGTAATGCAAATAAAATGCAATCAAGAATTTAAAATCAAGAGAGAGAAAACTTCATTTAGGGGGTAAATCCTAAGGGTTAGAGAGAAACCAAGGCTCTATCCCAATCAAAATGTGTATTATTTTAATTAAAAAAACTAAGCAAATTGACCCATACATCATCAATTTATAGACCACACCTATTAGGACACTTAACCCACCAAAGTGGACATTAATATACAACTCATTTTGTTCTCTCTCTCTCTCTCTCTCTCTCATCAGTGAAGGGGGGTGTTGAAGAAATCACAATAGGTACCTTCTCTTTCTTCCACAAGGATTTCAGCTCTCACATCCCACAACAACTCCCTTATCCCATAATCACCTCTCTCTCTCCTTCTCCCTCTTTCTTGATATATATATATATATAAGGTTGAGTCGATTACGATTCTGTCCATCTGCTTCCATATATCTACAATCTACAAAAATTTGTGGGTTTCAAAAAATAAAATTAGGGTTTTGCTTTGATTTTCCAAAAAAATTTGGGCTTTGTTTGTCTCATTTTGTGATTTATTTACATGGGTTTTTTAAAATTATTTAATTACAGTACAATTTGCTTTTATCAGATAACAATGTGATGTTGCCTCTGATGTTTTACTATGTGGGTTGTATTTTGCTTTGTATAATTGTGATGATCTTCATTCAAAACTTGATATTTTAGAGATATTAAATTGGGATAAAATTTGTGAAGCCTGATAGTAAGGGAGATGCTATTTCATGATATATTTGACGTTTGATTTATTAACAATTTCTAAACTTCTTCTTCTTCTTCTTAAGCCTTTTGTTTGTTTTATGTATTCTGTTCTCTAATAGGTTGTAGAAGTACTATATTTGTCATGTAATTTCAAGTTTGCTGGATTTCCTTTCATCCAGGGGTATGGAGATGATGATGAAGCGGGGCTTCTGGGAGTATTCTGGAGTGATGGAATGAAACCCTTGATTTGATTACCTTCAGCCAAAACAAATTTCTTCTTTGTATATCTGTATATATTGTTTAGAGAAATGACGAGTGAATCTTCCATCGAAATCTACCATACTCGTATCATTCTACGAACAGCAATTGCATCGAGAGTCCTACTCATAGCCCTAATCATTCTATGGAGGTCACTCCTCAGCCCCTATGACACTTCCGCCTCCATAAATCCCGTTTGCCTCTCTAGGTCTTCGCCAAACTCAACATCCATTCTCTTCCCTCGCATTGCCTCAGCAATCGACAACAGCATTGTCTGGGATAGTGTATACTTTGTGCGCATCGCACAATGCGGCTATGAGTACGAGCAATCCTACGCTTTTTTGCCTCTTCTCCCTCTCTGTATCACATTGTTATCGCGAACAGGTCAGTCAATTCAATGGTTCTGTTCTGTAGCTGTTGAAATTCAGTTGCAGGCTTGGTTTGGTTTTTAAATGTCGGTGTGTGTTTGTTTGTTGTTCCAGTGTTTGCACTCCTAATTCCAGTTATTGGGTATAGAGCTGTCTTGGGACTGTCTGGATATGTAATTAATAACATTGCTTTCGTTTTGGCTGCAATTTGTTTGTACAGGTGAGTTCCTTGCTAATTCAATTGGGTCTTGATACATTTATGTATATGCATGTGTTTGCATCTGTGTATTAAATGCATGTATGTACAACTTATTTGTCTGTGCATATTTTTGTGTATCATTTGAATGTAAAGGAAAAGTTCCTTTTGTTAGTAATTTTCTTTGGAGAAGAGTAACTTATGATTTAAAACAATGGAAATGATGCAGTTGGTATTCAAGAGGAATATATCGGTGTTTGTACAAAACAGGCCCAATAAATTGGTTTGTCTAAGCTAGCTTATTTAAGATGCCAATAAATTTTACCAACTACGGCCGACATATAGATAAGCAACACATACAATTAAGTTCAGTACTGTTATCAAGGCTGTAACTTAGTGAGATGAGCATTTATTGTTTAAAAATGATGAACACCCATACCCATATAAATTAACACGAACATGTTCTTCCATGTGTATGTATATGTATATTGATCTAGAAATGCATATGCTTTGCACTTCTGATCATTTATTTCCTACCTTGTTCTCTAACAGGCTTTCAGTTACCATTTTGAAGGACCGAGAAGGAGCACTGAGAGCATCGATTTTGTTTTGCTTCAATCCAGCTTCCATATTCTACTCATCGATGTATTCTTCTTATTTTTGTTCCTATATTCATATATAAACTGACAATAAATAGACTCTGCATTACCTTTTTTGTGGGTTATTTGCAGATATACTGAAAGTTTATATTCTCTATTATCCATTGGAGGATTATATCAGTTCATGTCTGGTGCAAATAATGTTGCAACACTTTTGCTTGCCCTCTCTGGTACTGCAAGGTCAAATGGGGTGATTAACGCAGGTTATATATGCTACCAGACTATGCACAATGCTTATGATGCTGTCTTTTGTAGAAGGCATTTCTTTGTAAGTTTTACTTATTTTATTTGAGTGCCACATACTAGTTGCAGTTGATTGTACCTTCCTTGGGGATGGGGATTATATGGGATAAAGCCAGAGAGGGTGGATATTAATTAGTGTAACAATATGTGAGCTGTTATATGCATTGAATTGGTTTAATCTTGTGTATCTATTGTATTATATAAACAACACAGCTCACTTGGCGTGAACATCATTTCAAGCTTTGTCACAAAAGCAATGGACTTGTTTGTTTTCATTTTTCGAAAAATATTTTTCAGAAAATTTTACTCTCTTATTTTTTGTGTTTTTTTGTTTTTACTGAATTTTTTTAATATTTTAAACAGTTTTTTTACTTTTTAGACACACCTAACATAAATACACCTAAAAAGTAAAAAAAATTGTAAAAAAAACCTTTTAAAAATTCACCAAATATGAAAAATACAAAAAAAAAAAATACAAGAATTCAGTACATTTTTTGTATTTTTATGTATTTATTAATTTTTAAAATATTTTTTCACAAATTTTTTGCTTTTTAGATACATCTAAGTAAGGTGCATCTAAAAAAGTAAAAAAAATATTTAAAATTTTAAAAATATTCACTAAAAACAAAAAAATACGAAAACTAAAAAACTTAGTTTTCAAAAAACTTAATCCAGAAAACTCAAACCAAACACACTGAATGTTATTATCTAAGAAGCATGGATACGGACACACGATACAACACGGACACGCCGACACGCTAATTTTCAAAAAATGCAGGACACGACATGTGGGGGACACGCATGAAATATATAATTTTATATATTTATTATATGTTACATATATGAATATATCATTTAAAGATAATAAAAAATGCAATATGACACTAATTCCTATAAATTTATATGGTTTTTGTTTTATTATTATATGTTAAGTTGTTTTGTTCAAACTTATAATTAGTTTCACTTGCGTCTAATTGTGTGTTTAAGCGATATACATATGTGTTCTCTAAGTGTCCAGAGAGTGTCTAAGTCTTTAAAAAAAATTAAAAAATAGGACACGTTTTGAAGAGTGTCGGACATGTGTTGGGGAACTGTCCAAAGAGTGTCAGTGTTCGTACGGACACGACACGGATACGTTACCTTTTTAGAAGGGTCCGTGCTTCTTAGGTTATTATTTATCTTTGCTTGGCAGTTACTCTAAGGACCAAAAAGTAAAATCAACAAATCAAAAACCTTTTTACATTGAGTCCCCACGCATCTCATGAACCCAGATGCTAGTAGCCTAGTATATATATAGGTCTCGTTTGGGAAGTTGGCTATTTTAGTAAGCTATTTTAGTAGGCTAAAATATTTGTGGATGTGTTTGGACATATTTGTAGTACACACATTAATGTATACTAATTGGGCATTGTTTTTTAAAATATTTGTGTTTGGAAAGGTGATTGGATTTTTTTGCAGTTGGATGTGATGTTTGTGAGAGAAAAAATGAAATGATTATGGAATTGATGTGACATTTTGTCTTATTGGCTATTTTAGCCTATTATGTCTTTTTGTGGATTTTAGTCCAAAAAGTAAAAAATAAAAAATAAAAAATAAAAATTAAGCCTTCGCCAAACAAAGCCATAAAGGTTGAGCTATTTTTCATTTGTTCGATTCTGCTGAAAGCATTAACTTTGATCTCAAGTTCTACAAATTTGGAGGGTGTTCCATACAATTCCCATGTAGAATGTAACCTGTAAGATGTGGATGTAAGTAGTTGCAATTTGGAACTGATTTTGCACACTTCTATTCTTACATGCACATTTTGTCACCTTCAGCATTATCTACTGCTTACCTTGATTTTTACTAGTATTAATCTAGAGGCAATTAATAGAATAAGACTATGACAAGCCTTCCCATTTATTGAAGAACAAAAAATTATTTGATTGTGTGCTTCTTGATAGTTGTAGACATAATAGCTAGCCTCATATAACTCAAGTTTGTTTCCTTTCCCATAGGGTGGTTCTGAAAATATTTTCTCTTAATGCTAAAGGTTTGCCCATGTTAGAGAGTATCTAATAAGTTTGATAAATTGTGCCAAATTATGAGTTTTGCTTTTAAATTATGGATACATCAAGAGGAGTTAGCTATGTGTCCAACAGTGTCTCGAGGTCAGTGTTGCATATGAAATGGTAATGTAGGATAAGTGGAACAAAATAAGCCCTTATGAGCTCTGATACCAACAACTACGCAGGACAGCACTTGAATTTTCAAAATAGTGTTGACATAATTAATTTTAAGATAGGCTAAGGTTATGGAAGCTTGTAAGTTAGGGGGTTTAAATGGTAGAAATATGGTGTAAGTTTTTGTTTTTGTATTTTTTAATGGATGGGAGAATGTTGTGGTTTGCTCTAGTTCAAAGTTGATAGCAGTGTTGTTGAATATGTGAGGCTCACTAAAGTACAAAGGCCTCTTTAAGCTTTAGGCGGAAAGCACAAGCACGGACCAAGTTGAAGTAAATCACATTTCAAATAATGTATAATGACAAATGATTCATGATATATAATTAGAAATGTTTAAATAATAAAAAATCTATATATTTAACTTTTTAACTAAAATTGTTGAGTCTTGTGTAATTTGTACAGAGGTTGTTAGTGCAAATTTTATAGACTTAATAGGTTTTTTTTTTTTTTTTTTTGATTGGCACTGAGTTGTCCGGATCAAAGCTCAATTAATCCTCAGGGGTGCACAAGCCTTCGGCAAGGAGTTTCCTGCAAGTGCACCACGATTAATTCAAGAGTTTTTCCCCAGTCCGATGGCCCAAGGAATTGTTAGCACGTAAGAAGTTTCGATCCTTGAACCTTGGAGGGAGCACACCTATAAGACTCAAAGCCTTGCCACTAGACCAATCCCTTGGGGTTATAGACTTTCTAGTTTTTAAAAATTCTGTGAAGTAAATTTGAGAACAATTGTTAATGAATAATCTGATAATCAAATGATTGACTAATCTTATAACATTTAAACATAGATTTTATATAATTTCTCGTGTGATTTACAAAATATTAACTTTAGCGATAATCAAAATGAGTACATGGTTGAATCAAAACATACCCAAAACACAGACCAAAAATTACTTGGTGTTCTCTTGTGTGTAGTGTACATAATATTGGTATTTGTGTAACAAATCATGAGCCCATTCAATTCAATACTATTATAATCTAAAGGTTAAAGTTAATAAAATAAATTTTCTTGAACAAAAAATAAAATGCGCAAAAAAGAGAGCTTGAAGCATAAAAGAACACAAAAAAATTGCTTTTGTAAATGCGCTTCACTTTAACTACTAAAAGGATTTTGTATTGTTGTGCTTTAAGCTCACTTTTGCCAACATTGGCTGATAGGTTGTTTTATCTTTTGGGTAATTGGTCACTTAAAATTAGTCAATAGGATATAAAAAAGAGTTGACGTATGCAATACTAGTTTTCTGACTTAAAACCAAAGAAATTAAGTGCTGGTAAGGACTCGAAAATATGATCCTAGGAGAAAAAGCAGAAGAAAAATCTTCTGAGTATCATCTAGAATGCCTTAGGCTTCATCCTCTTTGGTTAGGCTGCAGCCCGAAAAAAAGGTATGGTATCCCTTTCTTATTTTCAGTTGAATCACTGCCAGCTTATAAAGCATGCTGTATTTTTTCTAGGTCTTCAAGTATGGGAATGAACTTATTGGAGGGGAAATGTAATTTCGTTCCCTGACCTGCAAGCTTTTGATTCCCTCACTGTTGCAGCTTGTAACCTTACAATCCTTTCTTTTTGCTTTTCTGTTTTTTGATGGACAACACGAAAGAAAATTTTATTGAGACAGTACTTTATTTTCGCTTTCCGGCAAGCAATAGCAGCCTGAATATATATATATAACTTGGAAATTCAGTTACTAGTTATATGGATTGCCTACTATATATCTCGAATTTCTGAAGTTGGCATGCTCATGGATTCCTTCTTTCTTATTTTATTTTCTTCCTATGCCAGTTGGCAGTGCAGGTTCTTGCTGCTGGAGCTTTGCGTTGTCTATGTATTTTTATTCCATTTATTGCTTTTCAAGCATATGGATACTATAATATTTGTCTGGGATTTATTCCAGATCAAATGAGGCCATGGTGCAAGGCAAGGGTTCCTCTACTGTACAATTATATTCAAAGTCATTATTGGTATGTCATTGATATTTTCTAGTTAATCTGCCTATTCTCCCTGTTCATTGTCAAACCATGTCCATGTGCCAGTAAAGATATGCTATCGTATATGTTGTTTTATATGTAGTTTTGCTAATTCTTATGTTCATTTGGATTAGTAAAATATTTCTACTTCTAACTCTCTGTGAAATTTTTCCAGAAGAGTATTTAAGGTTTTTTTCTTCTTCTGTGGGATCTGTGGAGTTTATATCAATGTTAATCATTAGTTTTGAAAGTGCATAGTATTGTTGGATATGCTGATGTGAGATTCAAATGTAATTCAAATTAAAAGTAAGGAGCAAGCCTATCATTACATTTTATGTTATTGTTTGGTATTGCATCATTACGATTTTGCATAGTTGAGTCTATTGGGGCTACAGTAAATTTGTTTTTGATAAAGAGTCCTGTAATTCATATTTTTTATGACTTTCATAAAAGTGTTGATTCTACATTTTTATTGTGCACTTACATCGATAATTTCTTGTGTGTCAGGGGAGTGGGTTTTCTAAGATATTTTCAACTAAAACAAGTGCCAAATTTCCTGCTTGCATCTCCAATATTATCTCTAGCACTTTGCTCGATCATCCATTATGTAAAGCTACAGCCTGAAATTTTTTTCTCACTGGGTTTCCGAGGTTCACCTGAGGATAATGATTCAGCATCTGTCTCATTTCCTACGGGGTCAAACACAAGAGAAAAAGGTGGTTATTTTCTAGAGGAACACTCTTCTAGAATACATCAAGGTATATCATTTGAAGTGCCAAATAGTTTTGGAGTTGGCACAGTGCCAACCAGTTCACATGTTACTGATTTAAATAGTTTGGGTAATCAATTCTGGCTTTTGGTTACGCCACTTCTTTATGTTTCCAGTGTCCTGGCTATAAAAAAAATAGGCGTTTTGACTCATCTGCAATACTTTGATATGTTTTGTTTTTCTACTCATTCCTTTCTGTGCCAAGAATAGTACTTTACACCTACTATATTTTGTTGCAAGCATGATTGTAGCTGAAGGTGTGTTTCTACCCTGGGATATACCATCCTTACAATTGAAGAAGATATTTCATGCTGTTGAGGTGTTTTAGGTCAACTTTTAGTAGTGTGGCCTGCTGTAATATCAACATTAGTTCAGCTGCATTATTTTGTGAGATGCATTGACGGTTTTTGTTGGTAGCTACTGACAACAGTCTCATTCCAGTATTTGTGTTAACAGAAGATCACATTCTTAGACGGAGGAAACAAACAATCAAAGGAGGAGAGGGTCCTGTTACTCTTCCAGCAGAAAATGATTCATCCGATAAATCAAGATATTTATCAGTTATTGTTCTTCCTTTTGTCCTACACTTGGGATTCATGGTGGCCACAGCCTTTTTTGTCATGCATGTGCAGGTCAGACTCACACTGATCTCTTCTTTGTTATAAATTATAAATCCTTATAGTTTTCAAAATTTGAGTGGAGATGCGATGTAGTTAGAATTAGTTTGGTTGTTATGTTTCCAGTACCATAAGAGTAAGTTGTCTTTTATCCTATAAATAGGTGGTTAGGCCCCTCTAATATTCAGTTTATGATATTTTGTGATTGTATTTTCAGAGCTTAACAGCTATTACATCTCTAATTGAGATTTCTCTCTAATGAAATCTCTTTCCTAAATTGGTTTCATCATTTTGGTATCAGAGCATTAGGTTGTGTTGTTTCCTCAGTTCTTGCCTAATTGCACTGTTTGAAATTGGTTGGATAATTACGCGACTGAGTTCTGATCATTAGAGTAGCTGGACCTTATACTTCAACATCTGAGTTCGATTATGAAGAACACACCTAGAATTCAAGTTCGATTGTGTGATATCCAGACACTATCGCAAGCTGCGATCTTTGTTCTTCACGATTTCTGAGTTCTGGTTTGAACTGTGCCTATTTCGGGTCAAGATATCGAGATCACTACCTGGTTCCTTGAATTTTTCTGGTTCGAACCGAAGGGTTCTTGTTTCAGCCTGCAATTCTGACCTGCAAGGTTGCAATTTGGGTTTGATTCGAAGCCCTGGTGTGACCCGGGTACTTCTCGACCTGTTCTTGGTTCGATTCTCTTGTTCCAAGACTTGTGGTTTCTGTTGAAGATATTCAGAACCCTGGTAGAGATTTGGGCTGCTGCGAATCTGTTCTGCGATTCGATTTTGTAGTTTGAGTTTGCCCTAGATCTCAACTTGCAATCTGAACGAAAACCACCAGATTTGACCTAGGTGTTCACACTAAAATTCAAATCAAAGCCCTTGTTCGCAATCTGTTTTCAGTCTCTTCTTGTATTCAACTTCACAATTCGAATTTCAATTGGGATTCCATTTCGCAACTCAAGATCAACCTTGCTTGACTTGATTCCTCATTTATGCATCGACCAACGAATCAACTGCTGTGGTCAATTCTATTGAGTTGAAATAAATACTGTTGTGAGTCCATTCTTGATTTTTGGTTCTTGGTCTTTGATTGTTTGTTTCCTGCTCTGAGATACTGCTGAGAGTGTATTTGAATTCGGTTGATATTGGCTGTTCTCTGATTGTGAAACTTTGTCTGGAAGGTCAGCATTTGGGTGTTCACTGTTGTAGTCCATTTCTTTTTGGGTTTGCATTGAAGAGTCGTATTACTTTGTGTTACTTCGCTGAAATTCGGGAACTGGTCTTGTAAATGACTCAACATGGTAGGGCATTTGTTGGGACTTTGGAAGAAGAAATCAGGATGTATCCTTAATGGATGAACCAATGGTAAACCAAAATCCGAGAAATGAGATTGATGAGTTGAGTTCATAAGTTGCTACCTTGATTGGAAGAGTGCAACAATTGCAACTTCTTTCCAAAGGTAGTAGTAGTAGTAATGGTTCCAAGGATCATCAACTTGATGATTCCCTTAGTGCTCCGCATAGGCATCGAGTAGGAATGACAACGGGGCCGGGGATCACACTCCCTGTCCCGATTCCCGATGGTCGAAATTTCCCCGTCCTCGTCCCTGTCCCTGGTCCCGATCCCCGACTGGGAACCTATCACCGCCCCCGCCCCCTAAGGGGGATCGGGTTTTTCCGACCCTGAAAATTCCCGGCCAAAAAAAAAAAAAAAAAAAAACAACAATATATATATATTCAACAACAACAGATCTGAGCATATATATTCACCAACAACAACAACATTATCACCAAATCATATCTGTTCATCATCATTATTATCATCAACAATAGCACACCCATATACCAGATTTAACATATATATTCAACAGATCGAACAGATCTGAGCTCAAATGTAAAAAATAAAAATAAAAAATCTAACACATTTAGAGAGAGAGAGAGAGAGAGAGAGGGGTCAAGAATAAGCACGAGTTGTCAAGAATGGCAACCGAAACATCACCTTCCTCATCAGCCCCAGTTCTAAAAAAGTAATACCTAACAGACATACCCAAAACCACAGCGCGAAGCACACCTCCATTGAACGACATGATTGGAAGGATGAGAAGATATCCGATCGCCAAATTGAGCCCGAACAGAGCCGACGTGGCTAGCCTCTTAGGGCTGTGGTTGCAGCAGAGTTTGGAGAGGAGGGGGGTCTCGATTGGCGGTCGAACTGAGGAAGAGGAGGAGGGAGATCGATGGTGATGGGAGGAGGGAGATTGCCGCCAACGCCGTAAGAGCAGTTGCAGAGAGAGAGAGAGAGAGAGAGAGAGAGAGGGAGAGAGGCTGAGAGAAATGAATGTGAGTGAGAGAGAGGCAGACTCAAAACACACACACACACACACACATATATATATATATGGGGAATATTCGGGGATAATTCGGGGCAAGGACAGGGCCGAGGGAACCAATCCTCGTCCCTGGCCCAAAAACCGTCGGAATTCAATTTTCAATACCATCCCCGACTCGATGGGGGGTACTTTTCGGGGAAAACCCTTTCTAATCGGGGTTGGGGGATCGGGTCCCTATCGGATCGGGTTCAAATTGCCATCCCTAGCATCGAGCTTATTCACATGGGTTTGAATCTAAGTGGAAGGACGCTGTCAAGGATTTTGTACTTCCTGAATTTCATAGAAGCCATATCCCAGATGTGTTTATAGAATGGTTACTTCTATTGAGCTTCTTTTGGAGTACCATGATGTCACGACCCAAACCCGTCCCTAAAAGTTTGGCATCGTAACCGGCCAGTAATCCTAGATTACCACAGGCCTTTCTGTACAAAACATAAATAATCGGGGCTCGCGGAAGCGAAGACAGAACACTATAGTCCAAAGAGCTGTGCATATGTATGAACAAATATTTACATGTCAAAAATTTTAATTTACCCACTACAGTACATAACATGCAACCAAAAGATCATATACAAAATGTAGGCACACGCCACAGATACAAAGCAAAACAAAACTTGCTACCGGCCTTCCAGGCCTAGCCCCAGCTCGGAGGCACACAAAACATCTGGTAGGCTTCAAAACGGCGGCTCGGATCAAGACCCCGCCTAGGCTTGACTCCCAGAATGCTCACCTAAAAATACATATATACAAACAATGAGCTAAAGCTCAGCGAATAACATTAAAGTAAAGGGGTGGTGAACGAATTCCGTATATTAAATATCCGTAAAACAAATCATTCATAATCGTAATCAATTCATATCATAACATAATAATGGCATACTCCATAGAACATAACACATAACGTCTTCCGACTAGAGTAATCAGTTCCGGATACTGATTAAACACATATCACCACAATGAAGTGGCTAACGAGATCTCGTAAACTGGTCATGGACCCGCATTTTCATGCCGTCCCCTATGACTTGGGACTATCTATGGATGCCATACTAGATTCGCAAATCAGGACATTCGTTCACGGGTTTAAAATCACATTCCGAAAACATATCGTATCATATAGCATTTCATATAACATTCAAATACATTGCATATCAACATAACTTTACAGAAATGTTACTCACAATGGGTTTTTGAAACCGGTTGCACGGTCTTCGAGGTTTGACCTACAAATACAAACAGTATAGCATAATTTCATCACACATAAAGTAAACACACACACCCTTGTAATCACGTCATCATAATTTACTTAAGGCTTAAGGATGCCTAAAACATGCATTGGAACACTTGGTGAAATTTCAGAAAAATAGGTCCCCGCTCGAGCGTGTGTTCCCCCGCTCGAGCGGACAACAAATTGTGACAAAAATACTGGATGTGCGAAATTCCCGCTCGAGCGGCAAAACCCCCGCTCGAGCGGACTTCCAAAATCTGGGTGAAAAACCAGTCCCATTTTCCGCTAAACCGTGGGTCTCCCCTTTTGCAAAACAATTTTCAAATCAGTAAACTCAAGGCCCAAAAACACTTGAAAACAACTTGATTTAAACATTACAACTTCTCAACAAAACCCACATGCATCATATACAAGATCAAACCTTGAATCAAGATGAAAAATCATAAATATGCATACGAAAGCTTCCTTTCTTAAAATCCATGGGGATCTCCCTCAAATAAGCCAAATATAAACATGAATTCATGATATTATGCCATGTATGCTCACAAATGATTTCTAGATGCAAAAACACCATAATATGTTCCATTAAACATAATTTCCCCTTAAATCCACTTATTTACCATGAGATTATGCATGAATCAACCTTATTTCACAACATTAGAAGAAGATCCTTACCTTAATCACTTATTTGTAGAAGGTTAGCTTGATTCCCTTTTCTTTTTCTCTTCTCCCCTTTTGCTTCTCCCTTGCTCACGAATTCTCTCTCTCTTAGATATTTTCTTTCCTTTCTTTTGTTGAGTCAATGAGTCATACAAGGGTACATCCTTATCTATATATCATAAATAAACAATTATGCCAAAAACTTGAGCCAAACGGGGCTTAACGAATCAGACGAAATTCAGTTTTCAATTAAACATCCCAAATAGTTCTAAAAATTCCGGTATCACATAGGCGTGTTCAATTTCGTTTTCCGAACCCATTACGGTCGTCAATTTCAGTCCGAAGTTGTAGTTCCAACAGATATTTTTCCAATTCAAACAGATATTCCTCAATTAATTCATATAAATACGTAATTAAATACGGATAATCGTGACATGCATCTCGGGGTCATTACACATGATGTGCCAAATGTAAAGAAGGTGAAAGTTGTCTCTCAAAGCCTCAAAGGTAGAGCCGTTGATTGGTGGAAACAATTACAAGTTGGTAGGGAAAAAAAAGGCCGAGAAAAGGTTAGAAAGTTGGACGAAGATGATAAAGAAGCTCAAGAAGCACTTCTTGTCTTCTAATCATGTGTTGTCTTTGTTGGTTCAGTAGCAACAAAAGAAGGGCATTTCAAGTTCCGAACATCATTACCAATTAGGGGTGAGCAGCGGATATACCGATCCGTAAAAACCGACCGAACCGAACCAATCCGCCGCATTTTGGACGGATGCGTGATGACTAGCGGATGGTTGCGGATTGATTTTCTCCAATCCGCTAATTTGGCGGACGGATGGTGGATTTGAGATTCCTTTGCCGCAACTGAACCGTCAAACCGCGAGCACCCCTAGTAATTTATAAGACTTTGTGTTTTCAGTTTGTTTAAATATTCTGTTTGTGTTTTCAATTAAAAAAGAATTTAAATATTCTACTGAAAAAAAGTTTTCAACTTGAATATCTTTTTTGAATTGAAAAAAATAAACGTATTATTTATCTATATTTTTTGGTTTTTAAATCTATCTCTAAAAATAATAAATAGAAAATATGATATATGCTAGTTGATTTTTGTTTTCAAAAACAGATATAGATGTAATAATACAGAGACATATAATCTCTACTACTGCTCTGTTCATGGTTTTGGTGATTTAAATTGTTTTTATATTTTAAGAACCACAGACATGTTGTAATTGTAGTATGTGGATGAGACATGCAGTGATTGTGATATTCTAAAGTTTCAAACTTTCTTGCTTTGGATGAGGCATGCAATAATTGTAATTTTTTTTAAGTCATTGACTGTAATATTTTTTTTTTTTTTTTGAGGAAGTGCACAAATTGAATTATGTTAAAAATTTATAAAATTTTAAACCGCCAAACCAATTCGCATCCATCTGCCAAATCACCAATCCGCTTAATCCACATCCGACGGATGCGGATTGATTTTTTTCAATCCGCCAATCTGGCGGACGGATGGCGGATTGGAGGTTTCGTGGCCGCAACCGACCCGCGCCCACCCGTAATACCAATGCGGCTTTGCAATTGGACAACCATCCTATAACTATGTCCAAGTCGGTTACTCAAACTAGTGTTGGAATGAAAGAGACTTTTGATGATGGATGTCATCATAAGATGCTCTTTACTGACGAGGTGGTTGAACTAAGATATGATGAGGAAGAAGCTTCTATCTTTGTTGAAATTGTGGTTAAGCTCTTTCCATTTGTGATTAAGATATTCCCATCTTTGATCAAGATGTGGAACAAGACTATGATCAAGTCAAGATGTTGCCTTCTTTGACTACGATAGTGTGGCGTGGCTTACGAGGAAATTGATGTTTGTGAATATGAAGAGGAAGTTGATGTTTGTGAATATGAAGAGGAAGTTGATATTTGTAAATATGGAGGGGTTCCAATCTTTGACCACTATGATGATAACGATGATCTTCTTGTAGAGAGTGAAGGCCTATCTGAAAATGTTTTGTCAATGAAACAAGTTTTGCTCTTACGTTGATTCCCATGAAGGAAGTGGTGGCAATCCCACCTTGGATCCCTTTTAGATTCCAAGACAATTATGGTGGAGAGTCATGAAGTTGAAGTTTCATAGGTGTTGATGATTGTTGCTTCCTAGAATGCCTCATATCATATGCTATCTTCAAAGTCATTTGTTCGATTTTGTGTTCATTTGATATGCAGCCTGACTTTGTGGAGGAAGGATGAGTGTTTTTTGGAACCATGTGAGAACTGTTATTTTGATGACATCTTGCTTCCAAAATGGCATGCTACATGGGTGGCCTATTCACACCTCAACATGGCTTGGGTTGATGTGCATAAGTGAGAACTGGTTTTGATGTAGGGATATTTGCTAGGGTGCTCTTGGACAAGGACTTGCAATTGCTTAGTCTTGTTCAGCATTGCATGTTCATTTCCATGAGTCATTGTTTTGAATCATTTTGTTGATGACGGTCTTGAGTCAGTTTGGTGTAGTTCGTACTAGAGGTCCAAGTTGTTTTTCTTTAGAGGGGGAGTCTGTTGTAGTTAGAATTAGTGTGGTTGTTATGTTTCCAGTACCATAAGAGTTAGTTTTGTCTTTTATCCTATTAATAGTTTATGATATCTTGTGATTGTATTTCCAAAGCTTGAGAGCCCCTGTATCTCTAATTAAGATTTTCTCTCCAATGAAATCTCTTTCCTAAATTGGTTTCATCAAGATGATCTTATGACTTGTGATATTAGTCAGAAAGCCAAAATTAAAAATTTGAAACGGATCATTTTAGCTTTTGGTTAGCAACTGTTGCATGTTTCAGGTCAAATTTTCTGGTAAAGTTGTTATGATATGCGAAGATGGGTGGAATAATTTGGTACCTAATATTATTTTTCTTATGTTCTCGTATGCTATTTTTGTTTTTATTAATCTTTCTTTTCTTTTCAATTTCTTAGTTTCTGTCGCCTCCTCTTTGTATTCATATTTTGCGACAAAACAACTTTTTTTTTTGCTCAACCTTGTCCTTCTGGAAATGAAGTCACACATATTGTTCATAAGGAAAAGATGAGAGTTCATGAAATGCCTGTACTAATGATGCAAAATATTTGATAGGTTGCAACTCGTTTCTTATCTGCCAGTCCGCCTCTCTATTGGTTTGCCTCACATTTAATGGTATCTCCTGGAATTGGTAAGAGATGGGGATACTTGATATGGGCATACTGTGCAGCCTACATCCTTCTTGGCAGTTTGCTCTTCTCAAACTTCTATCCTTTCACTTGAGGAGTCCTGATACTTTGTTCTTTTTGCCTTCTGGGCTCCTGAGAAACATATATGCACCTTGAGCTGCTGCAAACAGTTGATTGTTGCATGCTTTTCACTTTGATTCGGGAGCAATGGATGTCAAAACTAGCATGTAAAAAGTTCAATATTGGTGAAACATTTTTTGCTATGGATGAGTGGATTAGGGAAACAGGAATCCTATAATTAATCCCATCCAGCAGAGAGATGATATGGCCTAGTTACCGTTAATATTGTCTCTCATGGACGCCCAAATGTGTATTATTTGGAGCGACTGATGGGAAGCACCATCCCCGTGCTCGTGAGAAAATCAACATTTTGTGCTTCTCAATTTGTAACTTCTATTGGCAATGCTCATGATTTTGTACATTAACCTTCGCAGAAATGTGGAATTATTATTTTTATTTTTTGACATCAGAATTATTTTTGTTCTCCCAAGTATATTATTCAATGTTGATTAATTTATTTGTAACCTATAGGCTAAGTTTGAATAGCAGGTATTTTGAGGTTGAATGGTATTTGGTTTCAATTTTTTAGATTTAATTTTCTGAAAATTGAGTTTTTTAATTTTCATATTTTTTTTTTAGTGAATATTTTAAAATTTTAACCAATTTTTTAACTTTTTCAGATATATCTTACTTAGATGTATCTAAAAATTAAATATTTGTAAAAAATATTTTTAAAAAATCAATAAATACACAAAAATAAGAAAATGTATTGAATTTTAAAATTTTTTTTTTATTCTTTTATTTTTGGTATTTAGTGAATTTTTTTAAAGATTTTTTAAATAAATATTATACTTTTTAAGTGTATCTATGTTAGATGTATCTAAAAATTTTAAAAATTGCTTAAACTATTAAAAATATTCAGTGAAAATAAAAAATATGAAAAATAAAAAAAATTCAATTTTTTGATAAATGAATCTTGGAAAGTAGAACTAAACAAGCTAATTTTGAGTCTACATGAATGTTTGGAACGGATTAGAGTACAAATATAATTGTGAATAGGGATGTAATTAGTTCGGTGAGGTTAGTATTTAGGGAAAAATTTTCACCGAGTTGAATAATGTCGGTTTTATTATTTTGAGTATCGATATAGACCGCTTCTCTTATCAAATCGCATTGAACCGAACCAATTGAAACGGTGTAGTTTAAACGGTTTAAGATCTTTCAACCTTGAGCTACTTTTTAGTATAATCACTAATCTATATAAAAACATTGAATTAGTTATTTCTTCACTATTTCAAAACATATTCAATCGATCTATTTAACAAATACTTTTCAATTCCTAAATTATCAGAAATACAAACAAAAAAAAGTTTAAAAATATTAAGGTTTTAAAAATAATGAGTTAGAATTAAGATTATACATATATATATATATATATATATAATAAGAGTCTATAAACGTAGGTTATAGATATGATAAAATTAATTAATTAATGTTAATAAGTTATTATAGTTATTAATATCATTATATTTTTAGATTATATATGTATATATTATAAATATGTTGAAGCGGTCAGTTTCGGTTTAGTTTGATACACAAGGTATTTGAATCAATACTGAACTGAAAATCAAAAAAATTTAAATTAAAAATCCGCACAGACTGATTCTTGTTTTAAAAAAAAAATATATCAAATATTGCCAATATAGTCTAGTTCAATTAATTTGATCGATTTTTTCAATTTTTCTTATATTTCTAATTGCAGATCACTTATTCAAGTAGAAATCACATTATCAACCTAAGTGATTGTTTGATAACTCAATTCATTACTTACAATCAAATTAATTTAGTAAAAGTAAATTAAATTGATTTGATAACAAAAATTTAGTGTTACCAAATAAGATAAGCCGCTCCTAAAAAAATAAAAAAAAGTATAAATATGACTGATAGAATAAATTAAATTGATTTGCACGTCCTTTTATAATATATAAAAAAAATCAACTTGTAACTTATCCTCAAAATAACTCTAATTTTCGTTTTGAATTACATTATATTTCATATTTCTTACATATAAAAAGATAAAAAAATCAAAAAATTAACTTTTAACTTCTCAAATCACTCAAAATACGCTCAACTAATTAATTGCAAAAGGTAGAAATATGTAATCGAATTTGCGAAAAGTAGAAATAAATAATTAATTGCGGAAAGTAGAAATATGTAAACGAGATATAAACGAAAGATGAGGGAATTTTTGAGAAATATACCCACTTCATATCTTAGATTTCAATGCCATTTTTTAAAACACAGAATCCATAAAAAGCAAAACTAGAAAAGTCTAGTCTATCAAAAAGTTCTAAGGCCATTAGGTCATCATTTACAATCAACTATTCGAAGGCTGGGAACAAATTATTTTAATAATTTTTTTAATTTTTTTAATTAAAATATAAAGTAAAAAAATTAATATTTTAGAATAATTTTTTAAATTTTTTTAAAAAGATGTGCAAAAAGTAAAGAGAAAAATGAATATTTACCTTTTTCGTATAGATTATAACCTTTTTGATTTTTTAAAGTAACTTTTTGACTTTTAAACTAAAACACTTGCGTATCAAATGAGGCCCAAAGTCAATGCCTAACTAAAAGGGCCTATTCTATACAAAGCTTATCTTAGAGCATCCACAATAGCCTACTTATATTTTATCCTAAAATATTATTAAAAAATCCATTCCCTATTTTAGGAATTACTTTTTCATTTACTTTTCCTAACAAACTTCCTATTCTTTTTCTATTCTAGTAAATAATCTTTTATTTCCCCCAGCAAACAAACCCAAGACAGAGTGCAAAATACGTCCAAAATAGAGTGCAAAACAGACCAGCAAAGCAACAGATTGAAGCAGTCGAAAACAAAGAAGACCGATCGACTGGTCAAGCCAATTTTGGGCATTTTCCTTTTCCAGCTATAGGCACTCACAGGACATCTGCGAGGACATCCGGGAAGACATCCGGAGAGGACATCCCCTTCACGCTTTCAACAAAATAAAATAAGAATTTATCAGATATGAGGGAGTTATAGTGACTCCCCTAGCAGATCCCTTATCCAACTCTCCAAATATAAATATTGCTATAAGGGAGTCACTGTAGCAACACTTATATTTGGAGGGTTGGATAAGGGATCTATTGGGGAAGGATTTCTGAAGAATTAATCCCTTATAATAGCAAAATGATATTATAAGAGAGTTGTTGCGGATGCTCTTACACCCTTCTATACATATATTATACAAATTCAGAGAAATTGTGTGGAATAAAATTTGGTTAATCTTATCATTTTTTTTATTATTGCAAATGTTATCACATGTGCTGGATAAGATTGCAGTGGCTTGAATAAATCTACAACGAATCTTCATGGGCCCACTGTGTTTCCATCATATTTTCTAGATTGTACATAAAGACACTATATTAAGATAATGGAGAATAGTGTGCTTGACTCCGTTCCTGTGTTCTATAAGCTTCCATTTCATCGGCTTCTATAGCCAAATCTAAAGGAAGATTTAGCAAATTTATTTTTACAAAATTGTTGAGGAATTCTTTTGCTTCATGTTATTGTTCAGCAGTTCTTATATATGAAATTGGTTCCATAATAACAAATAATCTTTTGTGATTAGTTATCATGAAAGGCCATACATTGTAACTTTTTATGCTTTGTGCAACTCGAAGTAATAATATTAAACTTTCTATTGAATATTTGCATGACTTAAAGCTTCGATTAGTCATGAGGATTAACAAATATCATCTTTAGAATTTATGGAAGGTCCATCATGAGTTAATTATGATTTTTTAATCTTTTTCATATATCCAATCTAATATGACTGATATAATTTTCTCTTTTATGCCATTCAATGGTACTAAAAATGGAGAAAGTGAAATATTTGCTTAATTTGTAATTTTTTTTTATTACTTTTGCAAGCATTGCCCTAACCATTTTAGGAAAATCTCTCAATTGATATTTTATTTAATTTCATTATTTAAAATTTTATTGAAGCTTTATTTTATTATTATTATTATTTTAAATAAATTTATTTAAATTTTTTTATTGATATTTTATTTATTTAATTTTTTAAAAATATATTTATTTTTTTAAATAAAATATAATAACATTTTATTTAATCTAGCCAAACAAATTAAAATATTAAAGACAAATTTAATATTGCTATTACTTAGACATAATTGAAAATGATAAAATAGTTTTTTTTAAATATTTATCATGTTTCATAATATTCCAATAAAATATTGGATTCAATAGAATAATCATTTTTAGACATCTAATCTCATAAGAAAATAAACATGAGATATGCATCATTTACAAACAAATATAGGATACATATCATTTTTACAACCAAATATTCTAGAAATTATGTATCCTATGATTAATAGTGCGATGGATTACAATTCTCTTTTACCTAGTCCATCAAAACAAAAGTCCACAGATGTGGGATAACTCAATCCAAAAAATAAATTGATTGAGCTAAATTTCAGACTAACTAAAATGACGAAATTCACCCCAAATATAATATATATATATATTTTTTTGAACTTGCTTTTTTTTTTTTAAATGTGTAAATTAATCTCGTAACATATAATTAATTTTTTTGTTTTTACTTTTGTTGTATTAACAAAACAATAAAAAGAAATATACTTTTAATTTTCAAAAATAAAATAATATATAACATCTAATTTTTTAATTTATTTTAAACATATTAGATTTTTTTAAAGAAAAATTTATGGGAAAGTCCTATTTTGGAAACTTCTGTATCATTTGGTCTGGCGTTTTAAATGATTGATTGAGGAGTCCTTATTAGGTGTAATGTGTGACCAGTAAGTCATTTTTCAAACGTGGATGAGTATTTGTTAGACAATTATGAATAATACTATATATACCAACTAGTGTACTAACTAGTGTATCAATTGATGATGTAACATAATTTAAGATATTTTTTATATTTGTAATTTGTATAATGAGTGAGGTCAATAATAATATCATAACTAGTGTTGGTATACTAGTTAGTACACTAATTGGTGCACGTAGTACCATCGGGCAAATATACCCTCACTAGTTAATTTGGAGAAGTTTGTTTGTTTGTTTTTTTTTTGTTTGTTTTGGAATGTATGATAGGTATGGTGTGATACTCAAATGTAACAAGTATTAACGTGATACTCCAATGATGGGACACTAAAAAAATTAAAAACTCTTAGTATACTTTTTCCAAATGTGACAACGTGACAGGTATGATGCGATACTCCAAAATTTTTACTCATCCTTAGTGTATGTTTTTTCAAATGTGACAACGTGGTAGGTATGATGTGATATTAAAAAAAAAAAAAACTCCTTAGGAGATGTTTCAGATGTTCTAAATAAGTGCATTTTTTGACTTTTTATTAAAAAAATGTGTAGAAAAGTAGAGAAAATGGGTAGAAAAAAGTAGAGAGGAGATGTTGATAGATGTGAGCAAAAAAAGTATATGTATGCAAAAAGTGCACTTTTTTAGTGCATGCCAAACAAGCACTTAGTATACTTTTTTTAAATGTAACAACGTGGCAGGTATGTTGTGACACTCTAAAAAAATTAAAAGTTTCTTAGTATACTTTTCCTGAACGTGACATATGTCACTTCAACGTGGCGGATCCAATTTGATTGAATTACTGTGTGTCTTCACATCACGTGCTAAAAAATATTTAGTAAGGACTTCACGTCCTACATTGCGCGTGTTAAAAACAACCAAATTGTAAAAAGCTACTAGTGCGTTTTTCGAACAACGTGACACACAAACACCCCACTACCTTCCCCATACATAATCATGTCACTTGTTCCCCAACTATACTAACAATGACAAAACAATTAACAAATAATTTAAGAGACCATCCAGTCACCAAAAAAACATTTAGGACCTTATAAACTATAAGTTTATAAAACATAATTTATTAGTCAATTCTTCTTTTTTAAAATATGTTTAAATCAGGCTCATGATATGTAATATTATTCTCTTTTGTATTAATAAAATCATAAATAAAAATATATACTTATAATATCGATATTTAAATAAAATTAAAGTAGTTTTAATAAGATATAATAAAAAACAGTAGTGATTCAGAACTCTAGAGCTGGGGCTCTAAATCCAGTTCTAATGATGTGGAAAAAAAAAAAACAATGATTCATCCCACTAAAAACACCACCACTAATAGCACTAATGCATTAAAAAACTAAAAAAAAATAAAAAAAAATACAACTCCAAGACCAAAATATCACATCATTACTGGCGGGACCCACTGCCACCTAATTAGTGGGAGCACTAATTAGTGGGAGCACTAATTAGTGCTCCCAAGCATTTTTCAAAAAAAAATACAAGCATAAGCATCACCATTACTATAACTTGTAAGACCCACACAGTTAGAACTCTTTTAAATTTCTTATTTTAGAGTTCTCAAATATTTTTGAATAAAAAAGTACTTTAAATAAAATTAAATTAAATGGTCAAGGGAGACATAAGGGCAAGCTGTCCCAAGTTTGGAAAGTGTCCCTAGGGTTTACTTATAGGGCAAGGGTGCCGTTGTTAAATGTGAGTCGTGACCATATGAACATGAATCAAGATCTTTTCCTTGAGTTCTCTTCTTGACACTTTATTTGTTAGGTTATTGAGTCCATTTTTAGGCATAATTTTGATGATCCGAACCGTTTGCATTGTAAAATTTGTTGAGTATACCTGTAAAAAATCACGTTGATCGGATATCAGAAAATATATGTTTAGAAAACTGTTTATTAAATTTTTTTAAAAACTAGTTTTTAGTTTGATGATCCGAACACATAATTTCTGATATCTGATCAACTTGATTTTTTACAAATATGACATACTTAGGGGTGTAATTTTGGCCCAGCCTGGCCCATATCAGGCCTTGCGGGCTCCCGCCAAAAAATGGGCCGGGCAACGAGCCAGAAAACTAGGCCTAGGCCCAGGCCCAGGCCCAGGGGGTATTCGGACTTTGGGCAGGCTAATGGGCCAGGCCTCGGCTCGGGCTTTGGACGGGCTTGGGTGGGCCTAAATAATTTTTAATTTTTTTTTTGTTTTTTCCACCAAAAGTTTATTATTTTCCATTAAAAATAACAATGGGTATCGGGCGGGCTGGGCTTTTGGGCGAGCCTTGAGCTGGCCAAGCGGGCTGGGCCGGGCTTCAAAACGATGGCCTAGGCCCTGGCCTAAGGCCTCGAGCTGGGCTTGGGCTCGGGTGTAAGCGGGCCTTAATGGGCCGAGCACACCTCGGGCCGCGGGTGGACTTCGGGCAGCCCACGGACCACGGGCCAAAATTACACCCCTAGATATACTCAATAAATTTTAAAATATGAATGGTTCGGATTATCAAAATAACCTATTAGGACGCTTAACCCACCAAAGTGGACATTAATATACGACTCATTTTGCTCTCTCTGTCTCTCTCTATCTCTCAATTTAATATTTGTTTGCAATTTTGGTTGCATTACTCTTAGATTTCTTTGTAAGCAAAATAATAGTCTTCGTTTAAACAATAATGCAATTTTGGTTTGTTTATTTTTAGTTTAAGTTTATTTTCAGTTTGTTTGTTTTTTATTGTTTATTGTTTAATTTTTTTTTGCTTGGTTTTTTTTAATAAATATATTATTTATTGTTTGATTTTTTTTCTTTTGGTTTATTTGTTGCCAAGAAATCAGGAGAGAAGAATTCATAACTTTTGGATCTCAATACTTAACGGACATCTCTCTCTCTCTTAGTTTCCATTAAGACTAAGCTTCTCTCCATGATTTATTCGCATTCAAAATTATAGTCTTTGTTTCTAATTATCTTTTTCATATTTTGTTTCATTTTTTAAATAAATATAATATTTATTGTTTGATTTTTTTGTTTTTGTCTTTTTGGTTTATTTGTTTGCCAAGAAATTGTGAGAAAAAAATTCATAAATTTTGGATCTCAATACTTGAGAATAGAAAAAATGAACATCTCTCTCTCTCTCAGTCTCCATCGAGACTAAAGTTTCTTTCCATGATTTCTTTGCGATCAAAATTATAGTCTTAGTTTCTAATTAACTTTTTTCATATTTTGTTATGTGTTTTTAATAAGTACATTGTTTATTATTGTTTTTTTTTTTTTTGATTTACTTGTTTGCGAAGAAATCTTGAAAGAAGAATTCATGACTTTTGGATCTCAATACTTGAGAATAGAAAAAACGGATCTCTCTCTCTCGGAGTCTCCATTGAGACTAAGTTTCTCTCCATAATTTCTTCGCAATCAAAATTAAAATCTTAGTCTATACTTAAGTTTTTCATACTTTGTTTTGTTTATTTAACAAATATATTATTTATTTTTTGTCTTACTTTTTGTTTTTGTTTTTTGTTTTATTTGTTTGCCAAGAAATCGGGAGAGAAGTATTACTAATTGTTGGATCTCAATACATGAGAATAGAAAAAACGGACATTTCTCTCTCGGAGTCTCCATTCAGACTTAAGTTTCTCTCCATATCGCAATCAAAATAATTATCTCAATTTCTAATTAGCTTTTTCATATTTTGTAATGTTTTTTTAATAAATATTTTATTTACTATAATTTTTTTTTTGGTTTATTTGTTTGCCAAGAAATCATGAGAGGAAAGAACCATAAATTTGGAATAAAAAATCAATACTGGAGGATAGAAAAAGCGAATGTCTCTCTATCAGAGTGTCCATTGAGACAAGTTTCTTTCCATGATTTCTATGCAATCAAAATATAGTCTTAGTTTCTAATTAGTTTTTTCATAGTTTGTTTTGTTTTTTTAATAAATATATTATTTATTATTTATTATTTTTGTTTTTGGTTTATTTGTTTGCCTAGAAATCCTGAAAGAGAAGAATTCATAACTTTGGAAGCTCAATCAATACTTGAGGATAGAAAAAACAGACATCTCTCTATCGAAGTCTCCATTGAGAC
The DNA here is from genome assembly GCA_030407325.1 of Camellia japonica. Lineage (NCBI taxonomy): Eukaryota > Viridiplantae > Streptophyta > Magnoliopsida > Ericales > Theaceae > Camellia > Camellia japonica. Next base: position 140,690,983 of record JAPPVO010000059.1, on the reverse strand, counting down.
TTCTTTCCATGATTTCTATGCAATCAAAATATAGTTTTAGTTTCTAATTAGCTTTTTCATAGTTTGTTTTGTTTTTTAATAAATATATTATTATTATTTTTTTTTGGGTTTTTTTTTTGCCAAGAAATCCTTGGAGAAGAATTCATTCATTTTGGATCTCAATACTTGGGAGTAGAAAAAATGGACATCTCTCTCTAGAATTCTCCACTAAGACTTACGTTTCTCTCCACGATTTCTTTGCAATTAAAATAATTCTCTTAATTTCTAATTAAGTTTTTCATATTTTGTTTAGTATTTTTTTTAAGAAATATATATATTGATTTTTTGTTTTGTTGTGCCAAGAAACCGTGAGAGAAGTATTACTGACAGTTGGATCTCAATAAATGAAAATAGAAAAAGTAGACATCTCTCTCGGAGCCTCCATTAAGTTTCTCTCCATGATTTCTTTACAATCAAAATGAGTCTTGGTCTCTAAATAGTTTTTTCATATTTTGTATTTTTTTAATAAATATATTATTTATTGGTTTTATTTTTGATTTTGATTTTTGGTTTATTTGTTTGCCAAGAAATCATGATAGAGTAGAAAAAATGGACATCTCTCTCCCTTGAAGTCTCCACTGAGACTTAAGTTCCTCTCCATGATTTCTTTGCAAACAAAATAATTTTTTTAGTTTGTAGTTAAGTTATTCATATTTTGTGTGGTATTTTTAAGAAATATATATATATATAATTTGATTTTTTGTTTTGTTTTTTGGTTTGCCAAGAAATCGTGAGAGAAGTATTACTAACTGTTGGATCTCAATACATGAGAATAGAAAAAGCAAAACATCTCTCACTCGGAGTCTCCATTGAGACTTAAGTTTCTCTCCATGGTTTCTTCACAATCAAAATTATAGTCTTAGTTTCTAATTAGCTTTTTCATATATTTTTTTAATAAATATATTATTTATTTATTGATTTTTTTTGTTTGTTTTTGATTTTTGGTTTATTTGTTTGCCAAGAAATCATTAGAGAAGTATTACTAATTGTTAGATCTCAATACATGAGAATAGAAAAAACGGACATCTTTCTCCTGGAGTCTCGATTGAGACTTTCTCTCCATGATTTCTTCGCAATCAAAATTATTGTCTTGGTTTCTAATCAGTTTTTTTTTATATTTTGTATTTTTTTTAATAAATGTATTATTTATTGATTTTTTTTTTTTTGGTCTTTTTGGTCTTTTTGTTTATTTGTTTGCCAAGAAATTCTGAGAGAGAAGAATTCATAACTTTGAAATCTTCAATCAATACTCGAGGATAGAAAAAACAGACATCTCTCTATCGAAGTCTAAATTGAGACTAAGTTTCTTTCCATGATTTCTATGCGATCAAAATATGGTTTTAGTTTCTAATTAGCTTTTTCACATTTTGTTTTGTTTTTTAATAAATATATTATTTATTGTTTTTGTTTTTGGTTTATTTTTTTGCCAAGAAATCTTTAAAGAAGAATTCATTGATTTTGGATCTCAATAATTGGGAATAGAAAAAATGGACATCTCTCTCTTTCGAAGTCTCCACCGAGACTTAAGTTTCTCTACATGATTTCTTTACACTAAAAATAATTGTCTTAGTTTCTAATTCGGTTTTCATATTTTGTTTGGTATTTTTTTAACAAATATATATTTTTTGATTTTTTGTTATATTTTTTGGTTTGTATGATTTTTTTTTTTTTTTTGATTTATTTGTTTGCCAAGAAATCGTGAGAGAATAATTCATAACTTTTGGATCTCAAAACTTGAGAATAGAAAAAACAGACATCTCTCTCCGGAGTCTCAATTGAGATTATGTTTTTCTCCATTATTTCTTTGCAATCAAAATTATAGTCTTAGTTTCTAATTAGCTTTTTCATATTTTGTATTGTTTTTTTAATAAATATATTATTTATTTATTTTTTTGATTTTTGGTTTATTTGTTTGCCAAGAAATCATGAGAGAAGTATTACTAACTGTTGTATCTCAATACATGAGAATAGAAAAAACGGACATCTCTTTCTTGGAATCTCCGTTGAGACTAAAGTTTCTCTCCATGATTTCTTCACAATCAAAATTATTGTTTTAGTTTTTTATTAATTTTTTCGTATTTTGTATTGTTTTTTTAATAAATATATAATTTATTATTTTTTTTTATGTTTTCTGATTTTTGGTTTATTTGTTTTGCAAGAAATCCTGAGAGAATAATTCATAATTTTGGAATCTCAATAGAAAAAACAGACATCTCTCTATTAGAGTCTCCATTAAGACTAAGATTCTTTCCATGATTTCTACACAACCAAAATATAGTCTTAGTGTCTAATTAGCTTTTTCATATTTTGCTTTGTTTTTTTTTAATAAATATATTATTTATTGTTTTTGTGTTTGGTTTATTTGTTGCAAAGAAATACTTGGAGCAGAGTTCATACATTTTGGATCTCAATGTTTGGGAATAGAAAAATGGACATCTCTCTCTAGAAGTCTCCACTGAGACTTAAGTGTCTCCATGATTTCTTTGCAACCAAAATAATTGTCTCAGTTTCTAATTAAGTTTTTCATATTTTGTTTGATATTTTTTTTAAGAAATATATATATTTTTTGTTTTTTTGTTTAGTTCGATTTTTTTTTTTTTTTTTTTTTGGGGTTTATTTGTTTGTCAAGAAATCGTGAGAGAATAATTCATAACTTTTGGATCTCAATACTTGAGAATAGAAAAAATGAACATGTCTCTTTTGGAGTCTCCATTGATTCTCTCCATGATTTCTTTGCAATCAAAATTATAATCTTAATTTCTAATTAAGTTTATTTATTTATTTATTTTATTTGTTGCTTTATTTGTTTGCTACGAAATCTTGAGAGAAGAATTCATAACTTTTGGATTTCAATACTTAGAAACAAACATATATCTCTCTTTTGGACTTTCCATTGAGGCATTGAGGCTAAGTTTCTCTGTTGGTTTATTTAATAAATATATTATTTATTTTTTGTCTTACCTTTTGTTTTTGTTTTTTGTTTTATTTGTTTGCCAAGAAATCGTGAGAGAAGTATTACTGATTGTTGGATCTCAATACATGAGAATAGAAAAAACGAACCTCTCTCTCTCGGAGTCTACATTGAGACTAAGGGTGTGTTTGGTTTGTATTTTGAGATTAATTTTTTAAAAAAAAAATTTGGAGAGAAAGTTTAGAAATTTTTTTGGTTTGTTTGGTTGCATATTTTGAAAATAGTTTTGGAATTTAAGAATTTGGGATGATTTGATATTTTATTGTAGTTGAGTAGATGTTTGTGAGAGAAAAAATGATGGAGAAAGAGAGATGAGAGAGAAAAAGTGATTGATTGATGTGTAGGAGAGGGTGATTTTGGAATTTTTTTTTTTTAAAATTTCTAACCAAACAAAATTTTAGAAATTTTTTTCAGAAGTTATGTTTTGAGAGTTAAACCAAACAAGGCCTAAGTTTCTCTCCATAATTTCTTCACAATCAAAATTATAATCTTAGTTTCTAATTATCTTTTCAATATTCTTTTTGTATTTTTTTCATAAATATTTTATTTGTTTTATTTTTTGTTTTTTGCTTTATTTGTTTGCCATCAAATCTTGAGAGATTAATTCATTACTTTTGTATCTCAATACTTAGAATGGAAAATACGGACATTTCTCTTTTGGAGTCTCCATTGAGACTATTCTCTGAATGACTTATTTGCACTAAAAGTGTAATCTAAACTTCAAATGAAGTTTTTCATATTTTGCTTGGTTTATTTTAATAAATATATTATTTATTTTTATTTTTGTTTTTTTGTTTGCGAAGAAATCCTAAGAGAAGAATTCATAGCTTCTGGATCTCAATACTTTAGATTGCAAAAATGGACCTCTCTCTGGCAGAATCTCTATTGAGACTAAATTTCTCTCCTTGATATTTCTTTGCAATCATAATTATAGTTTGAGCTTGTAATTAGCCTTTTCATGTTTTGTTTTGTTTTTTTTGTTTTTTTTAAAAATATAATCTTAGTTTCTAATTAGCTTTTTCATATTTTGCTTTGTTCTTTTAATAAATATATTATTTATTGTTTTTGTGTGGTTTATTTTTTGCAAAGAAATGCTTGGAGAAGAATTTGTACATTTTGGATCTCAATATTTGGGAACAGAAAAATGGACATTTCTCTCTCCAAGTCTCCATTGAGACTTAAGTTTCTCTCCATGATTACTTAATTCTCTCTCCATGATTTCTTTGCAATCAAAAGATTAGTCTTAGGTAGCGTTTGATAGAGTTTTCTAAATATGATTTGAGAATAGAGTTGTATTTTGAGTTTGTGACTTTTAGAATTATGATTTGAGTGTAGAAAATTTGTTTGGTTATGAGTTTTGAAACAATAATGTTTGAGAGCTCGAAATATTGCTCCCCCGAATCCCCCTAATGCCCAAAACGACGTCGTTTTGGGCATTAGGTTTTTTTTCTTTTTTTTCTTTTTTTTCCTCCATTTTTGACCATTTTTCGAGCTCAAACGCAGGGAAGAGGGAGAGGGAGAGGGAGAGGGAGAGAGAGAGAGGGAGAACGGAGAGCAGAGAGGGAAAGAGAGGGAGAGAAGAGAGAAGGAGAGAGACACACACACACACACAAATGGCCCCTGCATTCCGGCCGAGCCTCCGATCGTCGCAGCTCCGTCCGATCGTCGAGCTCCGCCGATCGTCTTCCTCCGCGTCCGATCGTCGCAGCTCCGTCCGATCGTCGAGCTCCGCCGATCGTCTTCCTCCGCGTCTGCCTTCTTCCTCCGCCTCTCCCTTCTCTTCTTTCTTCTTCTTTCTTTCTTCTTCTCTCTTCTTCTCTTCCTTCTTTCTTCTGCGTCTGATTCTGATTTTCTGATTCAAAAAAAAAAAAAAAAAAAAATTCGAATGACGAAACGACGTCGTTTCGTAATTAGGGGGATTCGGGGAGGCTTAATTCGAGCTCTCTAGCACGGTTGGTTTTGAAAAGAGTTTTGAATTGAGTGTTGAATTGAGTTTTGAATGATTGATGTGACATATGAAATAAGAAAATTTGTTTGGTTTGAGTTTTGAAAACATAATTCAAAAAGTTATAACTCATAACCAAACACATAACTCAAAACTCTATTGAAATTTCTGATCAACACTCGTAACCAATTTTTTTTTCAAAAGTCAATTCAAAAAATTAATTGTTAACAAAGAATAACACTCATAACCAAATTCTTTCTAAAATTCAATTCAAAAAATTAATTATTAACAAAAAATAACATAATTTTTTTATTTAATTGAAAACAACTAAAAAAGTTATAAATCATAACCAAACACATAACTTAAAACTCTATTGAAAATTCTATTTGAAACTCATAACCAAACTCTTTTTAACATTCAAGTAAAAAAAAATGTTATTTTGGTTTAAAATATTAATTTTTATATTTAAAAAATATCAAATATATATATATATATATATATATTTCCAAATAACAGTTGGTGATTGGTGATTGGTAATTGCAAAAAAATAAAAATATTACACTGCTCCGGCCGGTCAATCGGCCCAATGTTCGGGAGGATGACCGGGTAGATTCAAAATTAAAAAATCTTTTGCTTTTTAGAATGGAGAACACGAAAGAGAGAGAGAGTAGTCAAACGTGAAGGAGAATTGCATTTTGAAATGTGTGGTGGAATCACATTTTGAAAACTCTATCCAAACATAAAATGCAAATGGAGGGGGGAAATTACATTTCCAGAACACAACCAAACGCAGTCTTAGTTTCTAGTTTAGTATTTCATACTAGCGGATGACCCGTGCCTACGGTACTCCAAGTTAAAAAAAAAAAAAACCACATTCAAGTTAATACACTTTTGACCAATGAAAAATAAAAGTTAAGACAAACTAATGTAGCACTTCCATACTTGTAAAAATTCACCACATTATAGTTATGATCTATTCAATCCATTAATGATTCTTCATATTCAAGATTAAACTCCGTGTCACAGTGTATACGAAACTTTCAATATACACATATAGACAATTACAATAATTTTTAATACCCTTGTCCTTTTACTTTGTAATTACAATATGAAATTAGGAGAGATTAACTTAACACATATAGTTCATAAATTAATTTGAAACCAAAAAATAAATAAGGGAAAATTATTGATAAATCCCATTTAGAAGTGTTTTAACCCAAGAAATCCATGAAGGAATTTTTTAACCCATTTAGTCCCATGTATGTATAGTTTTATTCCATAAAGTCCTTTTTCTTGATTTACATTATTTTCTTGGACACTTATGCCCTTATATTTAATTTTGATACCCTTATAAATATTTTTTGAACGGTTAGCAATTTTATGGTGTGAACATTCATATTTTAAAATTCACATTGGTAGGAATGTAAAATTGGCCCGTGGGCGGCCCGAAACCCGCCCGCGAGCCAGGGCAGGCCCGGCCCGTTGACAATGTGAATATTCACATTGACATGTTAACATTCACATTAATAGGAGTGTAAAATTGGCCCGCGTCTTGTGGCGGCGCGAAACCCGCCCGCGGCCCATGGGCGGCCCGGGATGGGCCCGGTCCGACCCGTTGACAATGTGAATATTCACATTGATAAGAGTATAAAATTGGCCCGTGGCTCATGGGCGGCCAAAAGCCCGCCCAAGGCAGGCTTGGCCCGGCCCGGCCCGTTGACAATGTGAATATTCACATTGACATGTTAACATTCACATTGATAAGAGTGTAAAATTAGCCCGCGCCCCGTGGTTGCCCGAAACCCGCCCACTGCCCGTGGGTGGCCTGGGGCGGGCCCGGCCCGATCTGTTAACAATGCGAATATTCACATTGACATGTTCACATTCACATTGATAGGAGTGTAAAATTAGCCCGCGCCTCGTGGCTGCCCGAAACCCGCCCACGGCCCGTCCTGTTGACAATGTGAATATTCACATTGATATGTTAACATTCACATTGATAAGAGTATAAAATTGGCTAGCGGCCCAGGGCGGGCCCGACCTGGCCCGTTGACAATGTGAATATTCACATTGACATGTTAACATTCACATTGATAAGAGTGTAAAATTGGCCTGCAACCCGTGGGCGGCTTGAAGCCCGACTGAAGCTCGAGGCGAGTTTGGCCCGACCCGTGACAATGTGAATATTCACATGGACATGTTAACATTAACATTGATAGGAGTGTAAAATTTGCCCATTGCCCGAAGCTTGCCCGCGGCCCGGGGTAGGCCCGGCCCGGCCCGTTGACAATGTGAATATTCACATTGACATGTTAAAATGCACATTGATAGGAATGTAGAATTGGCCCACGGCCCGTGGGCTGCCCGAAGCCCACCCATGGCCCGGGGTAGGCTCGTTTGGGTCCGGGCCCAAGCATGTCCGAGACCCTAGGTTAAAGCCTAGGTCATCACTTTGAAGCCCGGCCCATCGGCCCGCTTAAGGCCCATTCAAGGCTCGATTCGAGGCCCAGCCCGCCCAAGGCGTAATGTATTTTTTTGTGAAAAATAATAAAATTTTGGTAGAAAAAATTAAAAAGAATTAAAAAAAAAAAGGCCAGGCCTGCCCAAGCCCGACCTAAGCTCGAGGCTAGGCCTAGGCCCACCGGCCCGACTCGAGGCTCGATCCATCGGCCCATCCAAAGCCCGAATACCCTTGTGCCAGGGCTAGGGCCTGGGCTTAATTTTTTGGCTCGTGGGCCGGCCCGAGAAAGGCTCGTTTGGGCCCAGGCTCGAGCCTAGTCCGAGACCCTAGGCTAGGGCCTAGGCCATCACTTTGAAGCCCGGCCCATCGGCCCGGTTAAGGCCCATTCAAGGCTTGGTCCGAGGCCCGGCCGCGCCGAGGCCTAGTGTCTTTTTTTGTAGAAAATAATAAAATTTTGGTAGAAAAAATTAAAAGAATTAAAAAAAAATGGCCAGGCTCGCCCCGGGCCGCCCACGGGTCGTGGGCGGGTTTCTGGCAGCCATGAGGCACGGGCTAATTTTACACTCCTATCAATGTGAATGTTAACATGTCAATGTGAATATTCACATTGTCAACGGGCTGGACCGGGCCAGCCCTAGGCCGCTGGCCAATTTTATACTCTTATCAATGTGAATGTTAACATGTCAATGTGAATATTCACATTGTCAACAGGCCGGGCCGGGCGCCCCGGGCCGTGGGCGGGTTTCGGGCAGCCACGAAGCGCGGGCTAATTTTACACTCCTATCAATGTGAATGTTAACATGTCAATGTGAATATTCACATTGTCAACGGGTCGGATTGGGCTCGCCCCGGGCCGCGGGCCAATTTTATACTCTTATCAATGTGAATGTTAACATGTCAATATGAATATTCACATTGTCAACGGGCCGGACCGGGCCCGCCCCGGGCCGCGGGGGGGTTTCGCGCCGCCACAGGACGCGGGCCAATTTTACACTCCTATTAATGTGAATGTTAACATGTCAATGTGAATATTCACATTGTCAATGGGCCGGGCCCGCCTCGGCCCGCCTCGAATTTTTCCGGGCACCCACGAGGATCGACATGGGCCGGGCCCCTACACATTGACGATATGAACATTCACATTGACGGTGTGAACATTCACATTAGGGGTATTTTGGTAATTATGTCACCCATAGGACTTATTGAAACATAAGAAAATAATGTGAACTAAATGGAATATAAATAGATGAAAATGGTATTTTGGTCTTCTTATCTCAAATAGGACTTAATGGAATAGTCAAAAAGAATATGGATTGGATGGAATAAAACTCTTAGAAAGTGGATTTATAAAAAAAGCTCCCAATAAATAATCAAGCATTCTATGTGGGTGTTTGGGAAGTTGCTATTTTAGTAGACTATTTTAAGATGCTAAATTTTTTGTGTTTGGGAAGATAGTTGGATTTTTTTGTAGTTGGATATGATGTTTGTGAGAGAAAAAGTGAAATGATTATAGGTTTGATGTGGCATTTTGTTTTATTGACTATTTTAACCTATTTTATTTTTTAGTGCTACTTTAGCCAAAAAAAAGCTAAAAAAAGCTCTTCCCAAATACCCCAATATATATGTATAGCCTCAAGTGTAATCCCACTTTAAACTTGGTTCAACATCTCCATATGCATTTTAGATCTGATTATTTCTTATTGCCAGTAGCACACTACCATAAATGCATGATGCTTGAAAAAGATCAAAAGATGCATTTGCAAATCCAGTTGATATTTCAAAGGGAATTACAGTCTCACAAACTACTATCTTTCAAATGAAACTAGTTGGTCTTTTCACGTTAAATAAATTCATTATATCCATTACATTATACGCATTTGTATGCATTTATAGTATTTAAAGAAGGAATGACAGTAAAAAGAAAAGGCTTTTTATATTAGATACGTGTCGTCTCCCAGTTGTGCAATCCATGTCACCCACTTGTATATTCTGTCACCTAACAGCTTGTAATTCAAGTGATAAAAATGAACAATTGAAGAAAAAAAAAAAAATCAGAGAAAATTTTAAAGAAGAGTGGAGAGTGGTACTTTAAGAAGAGCAATTTGATAAGGAAGTAGTGGTTACATACTGGCAAAGAAGAAAGACTGAGTGGGTGCAGTGGCTATTTGGCATGTCAACATTGTTAATTCCTCTATATCAAACTGATAAACATCAACCCAACTTTGATTTCGGTGGTTGATGTTACAAGAGAGAGAGAGAGAGAGAGAGAGAGAACTTAGCCTTTCAAAAAGCACACAAATGGTTGTCATAGCATTCAAAACACGTTCTGAAATCTTCTTGTCACTCCATAATGGCACAATAGCAACTACAAATTAAAAACTGAACTGATATTTGAACTGAACATCCAATGTCATCGCCTAGATGTCAACAAAGAAAAATTTGGAAGAAAAAATGATACAGTTCACAAATTACGACTTAACGATCAACTAAATATTAAAAACTCAAATTCCGCAATTTAGGAAAGAGGGCAAAACTCCCAGTTATGCCAAATCCACTTAGGAAAAAATAATAGTTCAAATATTATTCTGTGTTCAAGTAAAAAAAAAAAAGTAATTAGCATAATCACGCTTTTATCAAAAACCTGATCTAGTCAAAAACCCACAACTGAAACCAAATCAATAGTAGAAAATGCTAGAAAAGTTATGATGAAATTCAGTCAATGGTGGCAAGTACTCCAAAACCATATGGACAGAGGGTAAATTTCAGTCATCACCACTAGGGGTGTGCGTGGTGCGGGTCGGGCGGTTTGAGAGTAAATTTACAAACCGAATGGCGGGTTGGCGGATTGACAAATTGCGGTTTGGGCGGTTTTTGGCGGATTGGTGGATTGAAGAATATTCTAACTAATTATCATACATTTGTATAATATATAACACTAATTTGTATAATATTTTTTAGATATATAACACAAAGGGGTTGTTTGGGATATTCTAAATAAGTGCACTTTTTGACTTTTTATGAAATATGGGTTGAGTTTGAAGTGATGTGGTAGAGAGGTGATGTGACTTAAATAAGATGATGTGACTTAAATATGATAGTGACTTTTTGACTTTTTAACTTTTTTTGAAGATGCCAAACTTGGCCTAATTTTACATAATATGTTTCATATATATAGTCACCAATTTGTAATAAATTTCATATCTTAAATCTCTCTTACACTCATTTTTACATTGATATTTCATTGAAGGTTAAAAAATATATATGTATTAATTATAGCGGAGCGGAGCGGTTCGGTTGGTGGATTATAAATTTTAAAGTTTAAATCGCGGTTAGCGGTTAGAGCGGTGCGGATAGATGCGGATCGGTGCGGTTTTAGCGGATTGGGCGGTATTTTGCACAGCCTTAATCACCACAACATCTCACACCTTCAATTCAACACAAATTGAATCCACCCAACCAAACCAGTATAAAAATTAAAAATTAAAAAGCATATTGAGATTTAGCTGAGAGAGGGAGGAAGTAAATCAACAATTGTTAACAACTATATTGAAACTCTATTCAAAATCACTTAATAACAAAGGTTACATGCAAAAACAAAATTAAATGTCTCAAATGAGAAATACTCAACAAAACAGCTCCATTCACAAAACTTTTTAGTTCAAACTTCCCAATTTCATTTGATTATTCAAGTAAAAATGATAAAATTTACGATGAAATCATGAAATTGTCCTATTTATACCCAAAAGACAATATATATTCATTGTACTATTACCTAATACTATTCATTTAACTGAATTGAATCAATCTGACAAAGATATGAGCTATTGCACATTGTTTTCTTATGCATTTTGTTAGTTTCTTTAGACCAAGAATCAAACCATCTAATTCAAGCAATCAATCAAAACCACACACATATGCAGATGCTAAACTAATAATATAAAATTTAAGCTAAAGATGCACTGTTTTATGTCAACATCAATAACCTACCAATCAATAATACCAAGAACAAAAAGATATTAGATTTCACAATGAACATAGTTAAATCATTACACTATGAAAAAAATAGAATTTGGAAATCAAATTGAAAGCAGGCTAATAGATAGAAGGCTTCTCTGTTAAACCAACTAATAATGATGAAATTATAAACAACCAATTAGAGGATTCTATGTAAATAAGAAGACTTTTGTTAATGAGATTAATCAAAAATTGAACAGGATGATATTACAAATCCAAATAATTAACTTATGAAATTCAAAACCAATTAACTGAAAAAAAATTCAAATATTAATCATTAACACAAAGAAGCCATGAATTTGAAATCTTAGTAAATAAAAACTCCAACTCAACTTCTATAAGTATAAAACAAATTGAGTCATGAATTTACCTTTTATATCTATAACTCATGCCTCAACCTGAAATTGCTTACATTGGTAAAGTTTCGAATTCCATGGAAATTGAATACATTTGTACCAATTAAAAAGAACAAAAATTTTATTTAGATATAACTAAGATAAGGGGTGGGAGTGGGTGGGAATTATTCTATTATGAATCTTCAGCCTAAAACAAAATCCAAACACACGTGGGCTCAACTGGTGGTGTATGATGAGATTACAAATGTACATTAAATATTGGGGAAAAAAAACAATGGTGAGAAAGTTTCAAATGAAAACCTCTTTGTACAATAATGCAATAACAATATCCTAAAACCCCCAAAATCCCATACTAATATACCAATAAAAGCACGAAATAACAACCCATTCACATGAAAAATATATCTAAAAATCTAAGTTTGGGTGCTCGCCACGAAAAAGTTATTGAACCCATTAAATATAAATCTTGAGAGAGAGAGAGTCACCACAAATCAACTATGTAAAGCATGTGTTGGTCTTCAAAATCAAAGAATCATGGAAGTCAGAAATTATTGAAATCAACTTCCAAACTGCCCATAATAGCTATCGACATTGGTGGATATAAGAAAATAATTAATTATCAAGAAAAATGAAAACCAATATAATGGCTCATAACTCTATATAAGCAAAGGAAACCAGACCAAAGGCATTTGAATTTATAAGTGAAAACAAAGCAATACCACAACAAATTATAAAATAGAAACCCCAATGGATTTTAATTGCCTTGAAAAATTAGACTTTCATTTGGGTTTAAAGTTCTATGTATGGTGGAGAGGATCACCACTTATATTTGAACAAACTTGCATGTGCTCAAATCATTAGAATGTTATTATTACAACCAGAAATTGGAAGTTATACCTTACCTTTTGAAGAATTTATGGACAGGCACAAAAAGATATTTGAATTGTTTTCTAAGGGATGACCAACAAAAGGAAACATTAAAATACTTTAGTAAGAATACAAATCAAATACTTACCACAATGTTTGGATGTGAAAGGTTGTTAAGAAGTTTCACTTCTTCCTCAAGCTCTCTAATGTGAACCTATTAAGCAAATTTAAAGCAATGATTCAGATATATAGGACCACAAACACAATGCTTCATATAAATGTAAATAAAACAATTAAATTGGAAATGATTTTCTACTTTGAAGCACTCTTACTGCAATTGAAATATTCTTAGATATATACCAATACCAAAAACAATTGAAAAAATTAACACAAAATAAATAAATATATCCAAAAGAATCACCATAAACAAAATGTATCTTTTAGAAATGAAGGAGCATCAAATCCAAAATCAGTAAGAGCACTTCTCAAAATAATAATAATCATAATAATAATAATAAAAAGTATAAGAATATTACCCTAAAACAAAACTCGTTGCTCACATCCGCTGTACACCACAACTCATCATCATTCGGCAAACCACCACTGAATAATGTTCTAGATAAAGCTTAAGAAAATACAAAAGTATTCAATAAATACCAAAAATATTTTGTCTAATTTGAAACTATGAGTAAAAATATGACCATCTATTTTATTTTCAGCTTAATGTTAACAGTCAGGTTAACTTTAATGTTCACATTAACCCATTTAATGTTAACAATCATCAACCCATTTGACTAATATGAAATAAAAATGGGTGTTAACATGAAACCAATTTTTTCCTTAACCCCCATTTGATTTGATAGAGAGAGAGCTTTGTTGGTGAAGGTGGAGATGATGTGATGAAAAAAAAAACAGAGTATCCAAATTTGTAAGGAAAAGATAAGTTAATTACTAATTCTATTCACAGATAAATTCAGCAATGACAAAGTATCCTAATTTCTAAAATTTTGGGCTGAGATCTAAGTACCGAAAATTGGAAAAGAAATTTTAAATCACAATAAGGAAAAGGAAAAGAAATTTAAAAAAAAATTAATTCGTCCAATAGACTTATAACATTAAATAATTAAATTATACTTGAAAAATTATTGAATATTCTTGGAATGCCATAAAAGTATATACACATAGTACTTCTGATCAATGAACAAGGAAGATAGAATGGTTATTGAAACATTTTAGTAAGCAAGGAAGATATAATAGTTATCGAACATTTTAGTAACAACCAAACGATAGTAATGGCACAACAACCATTCAATAGAGTAATGCAATATAATAGTCCCACAAATTCCTACTAAATCAAAGTAAATGGGTTTCGTGGAACCTAACCAACTCTTCATATATGTGTGTATATATATATAGATAATATATATGTATAAGAAAAATCAACAAAACCCATAAAAGTATACCCAAAATTGTACATGCATCTAGAAAATTAAAGAAAAACAATACTTACAGTTTGATTTTGGTAATTGTTCTTTCTCTATTCCACTAATGATCAATTGATGATCTCTGTGGCTTCAAAGAAAAAAAAAAAAAATGTAATCAATATATACACACACAATAATCTATTAAGAAAGAGATGAGAGTATTACCTTTACTTTGCAAAACTGCTAAAGAAAGAGATGAGAGTATTACCTTCTTCTTTTTTTGTGTGTGTAAATTCCATTGAAACATTTTGTCAAACACTTAATAAGCAAGGAAGTTAGAATGGTTATCGAACATTTTAGTAACAACCAAACGATAGTAATGGCACAACAACCATTCAATAGAGTAACTCAATACAATAGTCCCACAAATTCCTACTAAATCAAAGTAAATGGGTTTCGTGGAGCCCAACCAACTCTTCATATATGTGTGTATATATACATAGATAATATATATGTATAAGAAAAATCAACAAAACCCATAAAAGTATACCCAAAATCCTACATGCATCTAGAAAATTAAAGAAAAACAATAATCACAGTTTGATTTTGGGAATCATTCTTTCTCTATTCCACTAATGATCAATTGATGATCTTTGTGGCTTCAAAGAAAAAAAAAAAAAAAAAAAATCTGTAATTAATCTATATACACACAATAATCTATTAAGAAAGAGATGAGAGTATTACATTTACTTTGTAGAACAGAGCACTCAACAAACCCATCATCCGTGAAGTCGCTGATCTGCTATATATTAGGTTTTCGGGGGAATGAGTGACTAATAGGGGTGAGGCCGTGACCGTTGCCAGTGAGATTGGAGATGAAGAGTGATCTCTGAGAGTGAGAGATGAGGGAGACAACTCAATTTTGAATTTTGAATGAGAGAGAGAGAGAGAGAGAGAGAGAGCGCCAGCTGAAGAGAAAGGGATGGAAGGGAAGAAGAATCATAAGGAGAAAATGTATATCACCGTAGGATGTATGTGAACAAACAATCTTAACCATTGAATGATAATTTGTCTCTTAAACATTTTTTAACTATTGGATTGAATTAATCTAACGGTTCACATTTTGACAAAGGGACAGAAGTCCATCAGAATTCAAAAACTACGCTAGCTTGTTATATAGATCTCAACCATTGAAAGATAATTTATCTCTTGGACGTTTTTTAGCTGTTGGATTGAATTAATCTGACGGTTCACATTTTGACAAAGGGACAAAAGTCCCATAAGAATTCAAAAACTACCCTTGCTTGTTATATAGATTTTGTTTGATATTTTTTAAGAAATATATATATTTTTTTGTTTCTTGTTTTGTTTATTTACTAGCGTATGTCCGTGCCTAAAGGTACGGTGTAAATAATGTTGGTATCACATACTCTACAAAAATCAATTAAAATAAATTAATTCAAAATGATAACAATTTCACTATTACAGAAATCAATTATAATAAATCAATTCAAAATGACAACAATTTCATTATAATATAAAACTTTATGACTCAAAGTCGCCGTGGTTTTGTTGCTTTGTTTGGCACAATAAAAATTGATGTGTGCACTATGGTTAGCGGCATGCTACGTAGTTTTGATTGGCGAGTTTTGGAGTTGTGAAATTAGTAAGCTCTCAATAGATCTGTATATGATCTTGACTATTGAGCTGCGCGGATTGACTTTGTAATTTAACTTGTAATAATGTTGCATCATTAGATGAAGTAACATTCAAGAGTCACGTCATCCAAGAAATGCAAGCTGAAATGAATTAGTCATTAAGTGTAAGACAAGTAGCCTGTATGAGCAGTGTTTTGCTCTCTACCCAACTGTTGGGAGTGGATGGAGCAAAATTTTACGCACTATAATAGTGTGCATTGAAGTATCACTTGAAGTTAAAAGATTAGTGCTTAGTAGCAGCAAAATCTATTAGCATTAAGTGAAAAGATTAACGCCAAGTGGTTGCAAAATTTATTAGCATCGCCAACTTGTCTAAATCTGGACACTTACTGTTTCCACACTTGAGTGTGAGACATGCGGAGGTGCTTCTTTGTATGATTCCTTAGCTAGGCTAACGCTTTTGAATAACGTTTACCACTAAGCGCAAACGTTGTAGCATAGTAATGAAAAGGTCAAGGCCGACAAGGTTGTTATGACTCTAAAAATTTGACGCATGGCTCGTGAGAGCATTGTGTTGAATTAGACTCTTTAGCCCAATTTGGGCTTAAGTTACTTCGGGAGCTGTTATAGATTGATAGCTTATTCTCTCCTTCTTGTAGATAGTAGAATTAATTACAAGTAACTATAAAACGAGAAACAGAGATGGCAAGAGGAGTATCGTCATCTTTCAACTAGATGCAGTAAAGTGTATAGAGAATAAAATTGACTTGAAAATGTAGGGGATTAGCACTTACTAGTTAAATTTGCGACTTAGGCGCACTTGAGATCTCCATGATATCCTTTTATGATCTAGTGAACATGAATTAGTCGTGAGTCATTACCTAGTTGGGCCTAAACCTTTAAACTTGTATTCAAGAACTCACACATTAGGATGATTGGAATTAGTTTATGACTTTGGTCATGAACCGGTGGCTTATTATACTTAATCACATTAATGATAAGATGGCATGGATGGTTTGAGTAGGCCCTATCGGGCCCACTCACTTGTGACATTCTACTTTCATGTTAATGTATAACTTTGTTCACAATGGTTGCATACAAGTAAGTAGGAAAGCCGTAGAAGGGCATCTGTATTGGCATATTTAGTCCACTATGATATTTGTTACTGGATATGTGTAAGGGTATGATAGCTAGCCTCAATCTCGACACATTTATAGATTACGATACGCATCTTAGTCAAGACTATTTGATCTCCCATAAGTTAAAAGTTTTGAGAGGATTTTTGACATTTCATATATGAGGTCGAGATCAATCAAATAACAGCTTTCGTGCTTTTAGTTTTGACCAAGGTGGCGAGTAACTAATTGAGTTATTTTAGAAAGCTCTGTGAAAAGAAATGGATGCTTTGAAAATTGATTATTCCTAGTACTCAGCAACACAATAGTGTAATAGAGATAAGGAATTAAGTATTGTTAATGTTAGCTAGATGATGGCACAAAATGTTTCCCAATTGGGAATTGTATTTTAGTTTGTTGCCTATATCTCTAACTAAGTGCCTTCCATATCAGATTTTACACTCCATTTGAGTAATGGGTTAGCGGAGAGCCATCTATGGGCGATCTGTAAGCGTTAAGCAGCTTATCTTTATTTTACTTCTCATAAGGTTGCGAAGTTAAGACCTAGGGTTCTATGGCACATTATTGTATGCTGTCTTGTGAACACTTAGGGTCATGTGGCACATTATTGTATGCTATCATATAAACCCTCCGGATCATGTGCATATAGGTAAGCAGCTTTGTAGTAGTGTAACTAAGTCATATAAAGTTTTCTTAGTAAAGGTGATGTGAATAGAGTTTTGGAACTCTATAAGATCGAGAATTCTAAGTATAACGCTTTATGTAGCCTAGTTGAGAATGGAAAAAAATTTCCAATATCCTAGGGACAGTGGAAGCGATGTGCCTACTAGTGGATTACTCCATTAGAGAAGAATACTTTATACTCTTTGTTGCGTGGTAGCGAATGTGAAAATTTTCCACGTCATCACTGGGTGATTGAGAGGGAAATATTCATGATTGCTCCGCAAGATGATAAAGAGCCTAGGATAATGCCAAAGGCTCTAGTCCCTTGTTTTTAGAAAGTGGATCAATGTTGCGCATTTTAAGACAGTCTTTGAGGATTAACCATTTCTAGGATTTGGTTGACTTTCCGCTATGACACGCAATTGTTCTAAAGTTATGCGCAATTTGGATAGTCATTTTTTTTAGGCATAAGGCTCGCTAGATATCGAAGAGTCGCACCATTGAGGAAGGTGTAGACCATGAGAAGACTTCTTCTTGGGGAGTAAGGTTATTTTGACTTAGGCTATGATTGACATAAGTTTAGAACATTGATTTGTGGACGTTGTGACCCAACTTCTCGTTGGAGAATTGGATAAATAGATCTATAGGGATTTACCTTCTGCTTTTATGGTGAAAAGTTAGGAGCGCAAAAAGGTTGCTAGTTCCAATAAATCTTTCACAGCCTAAAACAGTTATCCAAATAGTGGTTCTTAGATTTCGTCGAGCCATGATAGACCAACGATGATCGATGAAGTCCACTGAGGCATGATGAATAGTCTAAAAGAAGTTTTTCCTTACTTAGTTATTATGAGCCAGGAATTTATAAAGTTGTCACCACCTAGGGTGGGCAATTCTCTATTTTAGATATGATGGACATGGGTGATGTAATTTATATGCTCGGATGTACGATCCTTAGGGATTGTTTTGGGAGAATTCCCGGTTTGTCTTTGATGACTTACATAAGGAATATCCTAGAATGATTTTAGATGCAAAATTGCAAACCTATTGACTTACCTATTGGTAAAAGCCAGAGCCTTAGCTATTGAGTGAATCCTTGGATTGTCTTTGGGAGAAACAAATGACCTATATTCCTTGATCTTTTTTTGTTGTGAGAGCCTAAAGTACGCTATGTGGGCGTATTCGGCATGATGAGTGTTATCTTTGGTAAATGATCAACTGAGTAGTTTAGACATTGACCTTACTCATTAGACTGTGGATAGAATGCTTTACTAGTATTATATAAATTTGCCTCTTGTAAGATTCAATGCGTTAGTTGGGCGCATCTTGAATGAACGCAAATTGGTCACCAAAATATCTTTAGAAAGGTAATTGTGCAAGAGATAGTGATCTTGAACCACTTCATGTGAGGCGCACATGGTGGATTCCGTTGTATATGCTTGTCACAAGAGGTGCATAAGGCTTATGCTTGGAATCTAGAATTGCGTAGACTGTGGTCGTGCTTTTTAAAATCGATCACTTATTTGTTGTGCGGTGATGGGATGTCTACACTATTATGGTTTGTGTCATAATGATTAACAGATGATGATGTCAGCAGGCAAGATTAGCTTACTTACGCAAGCAATCGCCCTTGGCGCTTGGGAGCGAGCAAGGATGAGACTAGTAATTTATTTTTTATTTGGAGCCAAGAGAGGCTTAAATTATCCACTATGTATGTCGCATTGGTTACAACCAAGATGAGGTCGACCAAACATGGATGTTAGTACCCACTTTCCATGTTGTGCTTGTTATAATTAGCCAGATGCAAGATCTCATTTGGCGCCTGGAAGGCGAGCAAATAGAGAATTCGGGTTAGGCGCTAGAAAGCAACTAGACTAAGATCTATACGGTGTATCGAGTATGACGTCACTCTTTTGGAAGAGTTACTCCACCGTAGCATGTATTCATACTACATGTGCTTGGCGACCGAGTAATGAGGTGAGAGAATGGATCTCTGTTTCCTCACCGTGTGAGTCTTACGTGTCATTATTGATATGACTTTCATTTATGTACCCTTTTGTGACTTTTGACTATGTCATAAGGTAAGGGGTTGATGTTCTGCTACTTTGGTATGTTGCCTGCGGTCATGTATGATTAAGCCTTAAGGGACATCACTGAGAAAGTGGTCAATCCTAAACTAAATGGCATGAGGGCAAAGGGAAGATCATCTAGTATTACACCACTGTTGTATATTCACTGTCGGCAACTCACATCGCTCTGTATGAGAGGCAGATTGAGTGTGAATATATTGCAAAAATTGAGAGGATCAAACATGCTCTTTTTTTAGAGATTAGAGATGTTTTTTGGACCGGTGTAATTAGATGGGTCTGGGGTATATGAGACACTATTTTTATTTTCGGGTTGATGTCTCTATGCTGGTTCATTTTTGAGTTCTAGTATAGAGCTCCTACATGCAGGTGTTTCTCAGCAGTCGCACGGTTCATTGGCTAGTATGTGATTGTTCAATATATTGAGAGATTGAGATAGAGATGTGGCAGTGTCATGCCAACTCATGTGCGAGTGGGAGATGTTGGAAATTGGGCCAGGTATTGGACTTGGATATGGGCACCCATGTGGCATGACCCATGGCCATTCAAATTACCCATGTAATTTGAATTTCTATTTATCCTACTAGGATAACCCACTATCTCCATCTAATCTATCCTATCCTATTAGGAGATAGGGATGTGAGATTACATATCTGATCTATTTAATAGATATCAGATACGTTATGTATTTTTGACCCATAACATTTTTTCCATACTCTCTCTCTAACTCTCTCCCATATGAAAATCGATCAAGCCTTTGCACTATGAATAGAGTGTGTGATACTCATACTGTGGTATCACTCCTTTACTGGGAGTTCATAGTTCGTGGTTGTCAAGCACGTTATTTACTCACATGGTTCTTCGTTTCGGATTCTTTTACATAAGGTATGATTTGAATTTTTTTACCCATTGCGTTATCTGTATCTTACAAACGGAAACAAGTAAAGAAGCTCCAGATGAAAACCCTAATACCCAAGAAGAAGATCTAGAAGCCGTACCCTAAAATCAGACTGAAACAAATATTTATAGAAAACAGATCCGCGATCTCTGCTCGAGCGTAGAAATGGCCGCTCGAGCGGACAAATAACTTCGACTACAATTTTGCTTTTTGCTTCGGGGGCGCTACCCCTCAACCCCGCCTACGTACTGCCCCGAACGCACCAAGGGGCGCTACCCCCGTGAGCTGACCGGGCAGCTCGATCCCCGGCATAGTCAGTTAAGTGGCAAACATGAAAGAATTAACATCACAAACTTCTCTGCAAGGCCCAATTTGAGTTAGATTCGCATCTAAAACTTATAGCCTCACTGAAATAAAAGATCGAATACAATTACAACTGAAAGGAATTTTGTCAAACAGGATTACCAAGAATAAAAACCTAACAGTATATTTTTAGGTTCTAGAATTATTTAACTCATTGTCTTCAATTTGGACTCTTTGAGATAATGCTCCTTAATTTGTTACTGTTAGTAGTCACTAGTGCGGAAAACTATGCAGAACTGTAGAAAGGAGGAAGGCAATACCAAGAGGTACACTTTTGTCCTTTTTTCTTCCTTTTGTTATCAAATTTATTCTTTCAAACGGTTTCAGCTTTTTCTCTCATCATAAATAACATCTATTTTACTTTTAAAAATCATTTATTAAATTTATGGAATTATGGTAACAAAAAAGTAGCAACACTAATCTTCTAAAAAAGGATGTGTTATAGCGATCCCGGTTTTCCTTTCCATTGTATATTGTATTCCGGACGTGGTTCCGTGGTTGTTGTTGCCTCATTCTCATTTCCTTCCCTTACTCTTTGTATTTGAGTCTTGGGTTGTGTTGGGCAGGTTTGAAGCAGGTTGGTTGTGTTTTGAAACCTAGAGTTGATGCCCAGATTTTGGCCTTCACGCTCGAGCAGGGCTTTTGACGCTCGAGCGGGCCCTTTGTTGTTGCTTCTCCGCTCGAGCGGACGTTTTGACGCTCGAGCGTAATTTTTCACCTTCCAGTACTTTTGGCTGCAGGTCTTCAGACGCTCGAGCGGGAGTTTTGACGCTCGAGCGTGACCCTTTGTTTTTGTTCCTCCGCTCGAGTGGGGAGTTTGACGCTCGAGCGGGGACCATGTCTGCAAAACTTCTGGAAGTGTGCAATCTACGCTCGAGCGGCGCTTTTGACGCTCGAGCGTGAGTCTGTGTTTGACGCTCGAGCGGGGTTTTCCACGCTCGAGCGGGGAGACTGGTATATGACTTCGGGATTCGACTTTTTGGATCACTTTTTGGTTTCCTTTCTCTCTCTTACTTTTCGGAAAACACCATTGGAGACCATCTCTCTCAAAAACCTCACATTCTCTCTTAGATTTGATCTAGTTAGAATAATCTCCTACCCTTGAGCCTTTACAAAAAGTGTGTTGATTGTTGAGGGTTATCTTTTGATCCGAGAATCTCGTGATTTGGAGCACTTTGAGTTTTCACCTTCTTCTCCGTTGAGCTCCGAAATTTGAGGTAGGGATTCCTACTCATTCTTATGTGTTTTAACATAAATATTGAGCTATTTGTATAGATGGTTTGAGTTGGGTTATTTTGGGACTTAGGGTTTCAAAATGAATAAAGGGGGTTTTGATATTTTGACTCTTGAATATGTATTTGGGTCTCAAAATGATGGTATTGTTGAAGAGTTGTTGATATTTGAACCTTTGGGTTAATATTAAGAAACGGGAGAGAAAACCCTAATTTGTGCATAAATTAATTGGTATAGTTAATTTGGGAAAATTATAAGAATACGAAATTGAGTTGAATATATTGAAATTGGCTCATTTTGAGATGGAATAGTGAAGTTGGATTTATTAATCGCTTACTTTTGAAATTGTTGATATTTATCTGTTGAACGTAATTATTATCTGTTTAGAAATAATTGCTTTGGGCTATCGGTGGAGGATAGTCTTGAATGTTGTAGATAATGCATGATGATTAGGCAAACTAAAACTAATCAATTGAGTATGCCATTGAATATGGCGGTTGGTATAATACATGAATTTTATGTATTGATTTGATTATGTATATGATATATGTTTATATACATTGTGTTGTGTGAGAGGAGATATGGGATGTATTCCACGGTTTAGGGAAAGATAGGGGATGGACCTCTAAACCGGATATCGTTTGACATTGATACAGCACTAAAATGTGTATCATATGTGGAATATGGAAGTGTTTTGTTTGACATTGATACATCACTAAAATGTGTATCATATGTGGAATATGGAAGTGTTTTGTCTGAGATGGATACAGTACTAAAATGTGTATCTATTATGAAGCATGAAATGATTAATTTGAGTTGTTATTTCAATTGAAATAGAAACGTTGTTGATATGGGATGGAATCTCACTTAAAGTATATGGCCAGGTTTTGAGCCAGGGTTGTGAATTGAGAAATTGGTTAAGAGATGGAATAAAAACATGGACACATTGGTCATGTATTTGAAATGAGATATGAATTGATTTATGTGAATTAAACATTTATCAAATGCTGATGTTTTAGTTATTGCCCATATAATGTTTAGCATATCTCTATTGGGCGTTGGCTCACCCTATATGGGACATCATTTTCAGGTATAGGTAACATGCCACCTCCAAGGACGTAGCTTGAGAGGATTAGTGGCTGGGTCATCTTTTGTGATTACTTTATTTGTATTACATGTAAATCAAGCCAAGGGCTTATTTTGTATAGAGTTAGAACTTTTCTTTTTGTAACCAAGTGTTGACTTGGAAAGCTGTAAGCCCATAGGGCATTTGCTTTTGTTGCTAACATGTAATACATTTGTATGAAATACTCTGATGAAATGTACTTATGCTTTATTCTCCTATGTCTGAGCATGTTAAGAATGTATGATTATTGGGTTTATTTTGAGGGCGTTACAGTATGCCTCATTCCTTTAATTAAGGGTGGTGTTCCAGTGAAAAAAATTGCCCATGGACACCATGTGGCATAATGCTACACACCAATCACCAAATACCACCCCCATGTTGTCTCCACATTTCAATTTGTTACCGTTAGCATGAAATTATGTTGCTGGACCTATCCTTACAATTCTAGGTCTTGCTATGGACTTCATATGTCACCATTTTTAACACTTTCTACATCCACAACATTTGAAATAGAATACATAGTTATTGGATTATTGATTTTTAGCGAAGGTCTCTATAAATTATTGATTTTTGGTTTTATATGCAGAAATCAATGACCATATGTTATAGCAGGGGTGACACATTGTGGCATTATTGGATTAAAAAGTAACAAGAAAAGCTTTGTAGTTTAAATGTTTATCTTTTGTTATTTATTTGTGTTAGCTCCAACCACACATGCATGCAGAGGAGAGAGCCCAAGCAAAGATGGCGTAAGAAGACTTCCACCTCAAGAGAAGGAGATCTGAGATGGGCATCTCTCCCTTCTCTTCACGTTGTTGCCATTGTTGACACTCACCCTCACCATTAAAGAAGGTAGAAAATTGTGTGGGTTTGTCTCCTCTCTCTCTGTCTCATCTTTGTGTATAAATAGAGATGGGAGGGAGAGGATGTATTGTATCATCAGAAAAAAAAAGAGTTGTGAGAAGTGTATGAGAGCTCTGAGTTGAGTAGAGAGAGTGAGATACTCTTCATCCTCCGTTTTGTATTGTTGCTCTGTTTTAGTGAAATTCTCATTTATGCTCCGTGAACGTAGGCATTGGGCTGAATCACATAAAATTTGTGTTGTGTGTGTGTGTGATTTATATTCTAGGTGTCCATGATCCTGACAATTTGTTTGCTATCATTTGAATAACCACGTATTTGCTTGATGTGAATTTGCTTGCATCATCAGACCTGATTTTGCACTTGAGAAAGAAAAGCTCTCAAGGAAGATTTGAAGGTCAATCCTACCACCTCGAGACCCCATAAGCACCTCTGTTCTCTCATTTTGGAATTTCCTGTTTATTTGCTATTTTCACCTTCAAATTATTGGCTTTGACATGTTTTAAATGATTTGGTTCTGATGATCTTGATGTCATTATTTATTGATTTTTCATCCTTGTGATTTTTTCCCTCTCAATCTTGATGGTTTACTATCGCACACATAAGCCAACAAAAACAGACTTTTGGTAATTTTGTGGTGAGTAGATACATTCATGCCTATGTATAATAAGAAGTGTATGATTTTTCTTGCTATTTGTTAGTGTAAGATTTTTTTTCTTTCAATTTTGTTTTTCATTTGCCTTTTCAAAATCGGGATTTCATGCTATTTGTTGATTCTTTTGCTCATTAATTCTTTTTTTTTTTGGTTATTTGTAATTTTTTTATATAATATTTCTTACAATTGAAGTTAGTTAATATGCCTTCATTGTTGTTGGATAGCGATCCCTTATGCTGTGTTTGGTTGAGGGATTTGAGGAGAGATTTGGAAAGGGAAATGGAAAAAGTAGGTGAAATGTGAAAAAAATATACCTACATTTCACATAGTTTCACACACATTTTCCCTTTCTCTTTCCAAATCCCTCCCCAAATCCCCCAACCAAACACAGCATTAGTGTTTGATAAACTGCAGTGGAAACAAGGATTTCTGATGCTTTACTATAGTAAATATTACCATTCAATAGCCTAGGGTTTTTTGATAGAAGATGAGTTACTTTACTATAGCAGAGCTACGATTTAACTCATGGGGTTCAAACATGATGGATAAATTAGCATTCAATTGAATAGGGGTTAGGAGTTTGCATTATCACAAATTCGTAGTGGCACGAAACAAAATCATTCTTTGTTGGGAAATAATTATTAGGATTTTGTGTTCATTTAGTTAGTAATAATTGATCAAATAATAATAATAATAATAATAAATAAATAAATAAAATAACTTGAATACATGTTTGACAATATTTTCCAATGTAGCTGATTATATTTTAGAAAGTTGTTGTGTACTTTTTTCATTGGTTGCCGTCGTTTGTTTAATGAATAACTTGCTCTTTGAGAAGTGGACTTACGATTGGTTTTAGTTCCCTACCTCCGTGGAAGGGAAGAGGAATCCAACAAGTTAAGGCTTATCAATCTAGGCTGGGAAGAAGTATAAATCCTAAAAGGTTAAGCTTCTCACATAAAAATTATATTTGGTATGCAGGAATTAAATGAAATGAGTAAAAATTAAATATAAGTTTGAATGAAATAGAATGTTTATTTTTATTTCATAATTTGTTTATCAACATGAAGTGACATAAGAAATGCAATTATAAGTCATTTTTTATTTTCAGTTATACCTAATGAATTGCATTTTTTTTTAGCAAACTAGTAACAATTTTAATAAATATTTGTAGATCATGACAGTCTTGGTAGTAGCAGCGGCGTTGTAGTAATGGTGATGGTGGTGTTATGGTGGAATGGTAGTGATTTTGATAGCAATAACAATGATAATGGTGGTGGCAATAGTGGCTTTACTAGTAGCATGGTGATAGTGATGGTAGGATAGTAGTGATGGTGAAAATTGATGTTGTACAAACATATTTTTTTAAAAGCATTTGAACCAAACTTAATTTTTTAAACTTTGGTTCTATAAGTTAATAAACAATACTTTTAAATAGAATTTAAATTACTCATATTCAATTAATCATGTTTCAATTTTAAATTTGTGAAGAAAAAAAGAAATTCTACCCTAACAAAACCCAACTTTTCCCTCACAAATTCCCTCCAATTTATGAATTGTTTTTTGGGTCAGACAAATTTATGATATTATTTATTTATTTTTTTGATCTAACATAGTTCTAATTTTTTTTTTTTTTTTTTTAGTAACTGTTCTCAGGCTACAAGAGAATCAAAAAAAAAAAAAAATTCCTCAAAGACGAGGGAGGATTCCTAATCCAATCTATGGGAAGAACATCCAGCAAATTTGCTCCGATGGGCCACACAATTAGCTTCTCTAGGCACCTAGGAGAATGAAATTGATAAACCCTGGCTCAATGACCGAATATCATGTATGAAAGCAAGACACTCCCAAGGGAGGAACCAATTTTGAAACACAGATCTATGACGAATTTACTGTCACTTTCCACTTGGACATTAGAGAGTCCAAGAGTCTGAAGAAACAAGCATGCTAATCTGACAGCACGAGCTTCTCCTTGAATGACAGAAGATGTATGAACTGTAGAAACTAAACCAATTAATTTACCTCTCCAATCCCTCAGAATCACAGCTAGAGTAGTCTTCCTTCTTTTTGAGGCAAAGCTAGCATCACAACTTACTTTAAACGTACCTTGGTTAGGAGGTTTCCACCTAGTGCGGCTTGACCCGAGCTATTTACAATTGCAAAAGAGGGAGCTTGCATAGAAAACACCAAGCAGACCTCCCTCCAAAAAGATGAAACCTGTCTGATGACATGCATAGGCTCTACTTTAGATTGGTTGAAACCCCAGTCATTGCGAGCCTTCCAAACACACCACCCACCTATTGTTGCCTTTCCCATTCACTCTTTTTGATCCCGATCATTAGTGCAACTCTCAAAATGGACTGAGTCCAGCTTGCAGCAAACAAAATAGAATCATAATCTGTCAAGAAGCTGAGTTCGCTCCCAAACCACACAGGTCTAGTCCAACTGCACTGAAAGAGTAGGTGTTCAATAGACTCAGAGAACACACCGCATATAAGACAACATTGGGAGGTAGCACATTTACGGTGAAAAAGGTTTTCTTTGGTAGCTAACGTATTATTACACACCCTCCACCAAAAGTTTCTAACTTTGGGAGGAACAAGGAGTGACCATAAAAGTTTCCAAAACTTTTCAAGCAAATGGACTGAGATAGAAGTCCTAATTGAGGTCCTTAACTGATAATCCCTCATTGCTGCCTGATATCCACTTTTTACTTCGAATTTTCCATTTTTGGTGTGATGCCAAATAAGAGAGTCCTTTTGGTTGACTAATGAGATTAGGATAGTCATAATAGCACTATGTCACGTACCGACTTATTAGGGATACGAGTTCTACACCAAGCACCTTGCAAGTGCATTAGTTTGTGAGCGGCAAGGCAAGTAGGGTAGATTTCTATCGCATCTCCTGGGTTGGTTCTTGGGCATAATGCACGGGGTATACAGTACCACTCGTGGAGCCAGTTTCTCAGGAGGGTGACAAGCGCCCAGTCCATAACAAGTGGTATCAGAGCTAGCCTAGGGGCACTATGCTAGGGACAGTACGTGGGACTTTCACCAAGCACCTTCATTGTGGGGTCCACACCAAGGGTGGTGTCCGCGCCGGGCGGGTTTCCCATGGGTAGGGGAATGGACAAGCATGGTAGTAGGCAGGGTAATGTCCCCCTGACGAGGGCGTTATGAACTGGCGGTAGTAGCATGTCACGTACCAACTCATTAGGGATGCGAGTTCTACACCAAGCACCTTGCAAGCGCATTAGTTTGTGAGCTGCAAGGCAAACATGGTAGATCCCTATAGCATCTCCTAGGTTGGTCCTTGGGCATAATGCACGGGGTATGTAATACCACTCGTGGAGTCGACTTCTCGAGAAGATGACAAACGCCCAGTCCGTGACAACTAGCTTCCTCATGCCCAACCAGCTCTTGCAATTTACCATGGTCCCATTCTTGTATATTTTGATCTATCATATCACTTACCCACTGAACTTGGCATCCCCTTGGTTTTGGATTTTGAACTCTGAAATTATGTGATTGAGACACCCACTTATCATTCCAAAAAAGGATGGACTTACTGTTGCCTACCTGCCAACGAAGCCCATTTTTCAGAAGCTCACGACCTTGAAGGATGCCCATGCCCAAGAAGGACTCATGCCCCTATTTCTAGACAAAAAATCTGAGGGAGAATGGTAAATACCTTTCAATATCTAAGCACAAAAAGAATGAAGGTGCTTAAGAAGCCACCGACACAGCATAAAAGTTGATTTGAGATTGTTCAACTAAAGCCCAAATAGTATGCTTTCCAATGGAAGGCGACTTCTTCTCTATAGTTTAGGCCGTGGGCCCTGGCTAAGTTGAGACCAATAGCTCCTGATAATGGCCCATCACCTCTCCCTCTTCTACCTTACAATCCATATGTTTAACTGGAAAATATTTGTTACAAATTTTTTTCAAAAATTATATTTTAAAGAAAGTAATTTTTGTGTTTGGTGGTGGTGGTGAGAGGACGAAGGTAGAAGTGGAAGTGGTGGCATGATAGTGGAGTTGATAATAATTATAATAATGTGGTAATGTTGGTAATATATTAGTTCAAAAATAATTTTTACTTTTTAAAAATAGAAAATAGTTTTTATTTAAATAAATTTATTTTTTGTTAATTATAAAAAGTGTTTTTTTGTTGAGTTTCATTTCAGTTTTTATTGGGAAGTAACTGTTTTAATTGTTTTGAAAAGTAACTATTTTAATTATTTTTAAATCTTTTACAAAGTAAAGAGTAAAAAAATAAAGAGTTGAATTAATTTTTCAAAAATGTTTAAGAACTTTAAATTAGCAGCTCTTGCGAGCTCTAATCTAATTTGTCCTCTCTTTTTTTTTTTCTCCTGTTTTTATGCCTGCCAGCTGTTTAGACAGCCGGATTGGCCAAACAACACAAAATTAATGGCGTGGCTCTTTTCCATTGGTAGTTTGAAAGAGAATAACAAGTAACTCAAAACAGAGAATCCACCGATATGTTTGTTTTGTCTCGTCCCATCCCTCGTTCCACCCGCCCTACAAACAATTGGAATTGTCCTCTCGAAATCCTCTCTCTCTCTCTCTCTCTCTGAGAAAATGACGAAGGCTTCACTGAAGGGAAAGTATGAGCCCGATAAAGTCGGCGCCGTCGGAACCCTAGCCGTCAATGCCGGCGACGTGAAGCTCCGAGCTTACATGACCAACGCCACCTTCGTCAGCGGACCCTCCTTAAACGGCCTCTTTCTCTCCGTCGAGAAGCCCGGCTCTTTCATCGTCGACTATAACGTCCCCAAACAGGTTTACTCTTACTGTCCTTTTTGTTTCCTCAGAAAACGCAGGAAAATTAAACACACATCAAGAAAATTTTGGATTAAATTCTTCGTTTTAATTTTAAGTAGTCAGTTAAAATAAGTGGAATACTTGTTTAATGCTCATTTTGCGGCGGATTCAATTTGAATTCCAGTCAAACTGGGGTTTAGGGCTTTCAGATTGTGTTAAATTTCATTAGTTCCTAAAGTTTCTTATTATTTTTGTTCATGTGGTCCAAGTAACCATTCAAGTCTAATTTGATGAGAAAAAAATGTAATTTTATAATTTGGACAAAATCATATAATCAAACACCCATTAAATTAATTGTGGGGTGTAGTTTGTTTAAAATAGTAAGGAAAATGTTTGTTTTGTTGCATGGTTTAAGTTGTTGTAATTTTAAAAATAACAACTTTCCTATTAAATTAGGCTTGTTATTGATTTGTACAATTTTCTGCAATTGGATGAAAGTAGAAATTCAGGGATTAGATAAACGAAATTGATAATTTAAGGATGAAATAGAGAAAATAGTAATATTTTTGGTGGATGAAAGTGAAATTAAGCCTATCAGAATTAGTTACCAAATTTGGGGGCTGTGTGTTTTTTGTAGGACATTCGGTTTCAATTCATGAACACAGTTAGGGTTTTGGACAAACCATTGAATTTGACTTACACTCACGAGAGGAGCGAGAACCAGACCGCATTGAATGGGATGCTTGTGCTCGATTCGGCCAACAAGTTCTCGGCCAATTATGCCTTTGATTCTGGGAATTGCAAGTTGAAGTACACTTACGTGCATGGAGGGTCGAGCACATTCGAGCCGAGCTATGATTTGGCAAAGAATTCGTGGGACTTTGCGGTGTCACATAGGCTATATGGTGATGATTTACTGAGGGCTACGTATCAGACATCGAGCAGGGTTTTGGGATTGGAGTGGTCAATGAATTCCCTGTTTCATGGAAACTTCAAGGTATAGTAATTGTATAAAGTTCTTTTGATTAATCTCAATTAACTATAGTAGGATTTGGAAATCATATTTCCAAGCATAACATTTTTGTTCGTAGGATTTAATCTTATTTTAGATTACTATACCAAGAAGCCCAACATGCGACACGACATTGCACAGACACACCAACGCACCAAGTTATTATTATTATTTTTTTTTGTAGGATTAAATCGTATTTTAGATTAGAACTTTAAGACTTAAACCTTATAATGAGTTAATTATTAAATATAGATTGAGAAATTAAAGCAGAAGATAGAGTAGAGGGAGAGAAGTATTTTCTTTTGATCTTTGTACAACTATAATCTTTTAGTCTGTTGCATTTTAAATAACTTTTTTTTACATTGCTAATATTTGAAATCCATCATGGCAAAGTTCTCAAATTCAATCGTGAAATCTATATCTAAATCTAAGCAATTCCTCTTGAATGAATGCTCTTCAAATCATTTCAAAGTCATAAATTCAAATGCAACCTAGCATCTTGGCTTGTCTAGATTTGGTGGATGTAGTGAGCTCCTGTCTGGGTATTTGTGTTACTAGGTTAGCTATGGAGAGGAACATTATGCCAACTACTGCCCTTTAATTGTCTTAAGTTGGTACATTAGAATCAAACATATCTCATATCACTTAAATTCGATTTAGAGTTCTTTATGTGAGAGCTCATATGGTGGCTCTAGATACATTTGAGTGGTGGTTGAACAGGTCAGAAGGCCAACGTGGATAGTTAAATTCTTTGAGATGTCTAAACTAGTTTATCTTGTGCATGTGTATCTGGTTTTTAGATGTAGGTAAGGCTTTGTCTATGTGAGATGATTGGGTAGTTTTGCTTGTTTGGGCCTAGTTTATGTGGATCGGCTCCCTTTGGTGACGTAATAGGTTGCACTTGGGGCTTGCCTTCAAGGATTTTATGGAGCACAAAGGCACACCAGTATGAAGTTAAAACAAATGACATTGACACAATGTGAGATAGGTGTTCTTTTACAGGGTTTCTTGGTACTTTTCAAGCAAAGAAAGTGGTTCTCTACTTAACTAAAGCTTTGTTGAGTGTAAAATAAGATTCTAGAGGCTACATTTTGCCATTTTTCTCGATTACTTGTGTTTTCTAAGAGGTTTTTTTCTATTTTTTTGCTCTTGTTTGGGATTCAAAACACAGCTTTCTCCCAAATAGAGTAGACATGAATGCAGGACATGGAAACGCACATGACATAGACACATCAGGATGGCAAATCCTAAAAAAGTGAGATTAGACATGGGAATAGAAAAATATATTTCTATAGGTACATTATTATTATACTTGAAATTAATACTCTAAATCTCTATGTAAGTATTTCTTAATGTGGAAGAAGAAGCACAACAAGTTCATTATGATTATTATATTCTGCTTATCACTACAACTATGTTATTATATTTTTAAATTTTTAAATTTGTGTTCATCATTGGATCTGAATGTATAATGTTAAAGACAAAGTTGCTTAGAAAGGACACTAATGGCCTATATGTTGGGAGTGTTTGAGGGATGTAAATACAAAGTATTCAGAATTTTTTTTTTCTTAGTTACAAATGAGTCCACAGGATATTAGATTGTCTAACATGGACACAACACATCGGTAGAATTGTACATGTTTCTCCAACATAACTTTGAAAGATATTACCTCATGTACATGTTTCTGCTGGTTTCTCATACTTGTCTTCTTTGGAAGGGCATTTAGTGTATGTCCAGGTGCATTGTTTTGTAATGTCTCATGCGGCTACATTATGGGCTTGTACGACTCATGACAGCTGAGAATGATCCCCCATGCATTGTTGGGCCTAAAAAGTTTGTTCAAAAAATGTTTTGCACTGTCAAGTAGTTAATATCTACTAGTAACATGTTGATAAAGGAAATCACATTAAATAACTTATAGACCATTACTCTAGTATTCTGAGTGGGTGCTTTATTTCTCTTGATTCTCTGTCTTTTCATAATAACTCTTAGATGATACCTACTTCGATTAATTTATTAGGGGGCTACTGGTTTGGCAGTTAAAACTCGGCCTACTAACCTTGAGGTTTTGGGTTCGAAGCTTAGGGCAACCACTTTGTAAAATTTATGCCAAATGTTAGGTTTGTACTAGGGCTGCAAATGAGCCGAGCCGAGCCGAGCCGAGCCGAGCTTTGCTGGGCTCGAGCTCAGCTCGTTAAGTTATCGAGCTCGAGCTCGGCTCAATAAGGGACTGGGCTCGAGCTCGGCTCGGCTCGTTAATTTTTCTCGAACTCGAGCTCGGCTCGGCTCGGCTCGGCTTGATAAATTTTTTTAATATTATTTATATTATTTAAATATAAATATTTAAATAAAAAATATTATTTATATTATTTAATATATAAAAAATGCATTTATATTATTATTTATATATATATTTATATATTATTTAATATATAAATAATATATTTATTATATAATTTAATTAAAGATAAACGAGCCGAGCCTACCGAGCCGAACACATGCGAGCTCGAGCTCGGCTCGTTAACGAAACGAGCCCAATAATCGAGCTCGAGCTCGAGCTCGGCTCGTTTACTAAACGAGCCGAGCCGAGCTCAGCCTGTTCACGAACAGCTCGGTTCATTTGCAGCCCTAGTTTGTACCCAACCTATCCCTTCTAGACCACCAACCAATGAATGGGGACTAACATGGATGTACATTTTTTTTATTGAATTTTGGTGATTCTCTGATCAGTAGGATGAGGATCACACCTGATCCCTGATCATCACCATGCCAACCACAAAATTAACACTGTTGTTGAAGCTGCAAAAAGTGTTGAATTTTAAAAATGATATGTGCTTTCTCCTCTTCCATAATCTAGCTTTATTTGCATTGTTGTTTTCTACAATGTTTTTAACTTCTCTAGTCACAACAAAAATCTTGGCACTTTATTTTGATGATGTTCCAATTTTTAATCTTTATTGTGCCTACTTCAGGTTAATGCGTCCCTCAATTTGGCAGAGGAACTGAAGGTGCCAAAATTAAGTGCTGAGAGCACTTGGAATTTTGATATGTAAATTTTCCTTTGTTTTACCTGTCAAAATCCCTTTCTTCTAGAACAGTCAGTTGTTGTCCTCAATTGCGTGTATGCCACCACTTAAATACAAGGTACTCTTTTTCATTTATTTCAGATAAGCCCATAAAAAGATCGAGGGCAGATCTACAATTGTTTTGGCAAGACCTAATCAGAATTTATCTTTTCCTCGCAGTTGTGAAATTATATTCTTGTTCTTCTGCTTATATACGGATGATCATCATGTGGTTATTTCTTGTTGCCGTTTTAAGCATTCATATCAGTGGATGTGTGGAACTCTGCTAGTCTTCTTAGTCCAAATGGAAATTTCTTCTTTCTGTCGATAACTCATTGTCAATGCTGTTATTATTATTATTTGGTGTGGTAGGACATAACTCATTGATTTCATTCTATGCAGGTAGTTCGTTTTCTTTTAGTTTTTCTTTACTCTTTTTTTTCGAGGAAAAAAATGTATACACTTGTTTTTAGGAAATATTTTAATGTCTTCTAAATTTTCAAGAACTGTTTTTTTCTCAAAAATAAAAGAGTATGGAAATAATAGATGATTTTGAAATGTTCATTGTTTATGTTTTGGAAATCATGAAAATTGAAAAGGAAAAAAAGAATTGCTTGACCCACAGTTTTGATGAGGAAAGAGCTTTGGTGTTCATTTTTAAAATTGCTGCTACATTCAAATTGAGTGTAAAACAAAGACATTTATTTATTTATTTATTTTTGAACAGATGAGATTTTATAGAACAAAACACCTGACTGGTAACATCACTAGACAAAATAGAAACAAGGGCCAAAGGTGGGTAATCCACCCAATTAACAGGAAGCTTTTTGCTAGCATAGGAACTAGCAAGCCAATGCGCTGTCCTGTTGTTTGCTCGACTGGTCCAACCAAACTTCCATTGTTGCAGCTTTGAGAGGCTTCAAATGTAAAAGCACCACTGCCATACACTCCCAAGGGGGCACATCTTCAGACACACAAAGCTTGATAAGTGACTGATTATCACTCTCAATTTCTACCAAGGAGGTATTGTGTGCTTGGGCTAAAAAACATGCCAGGCAGATTGCGTGAGCTTCCGCTAGTAAAGCCGAGGAGGCTGAGAAAGATGAAACCAAACCATCCCGAAGCCTTCCTCTTCAGTCTTGCATGATAGCAGCTGCAGATGCTTTCAAGTGTTTCTGGTTAAAACTTGCATTGCAGTTGATTTTGATTCCACCGTGGGTGGCTGAACGCCATTTGTAAGAAGGTGGATGCGATGAAGGGCCCTCCGGAGACCTGATAGATGACCCATTACAATGTTGATTATGTTCAAACCAAGCCTGGGAGCACTTCTGAATAACTTCACTTGGGTTAACTGGCATATGATTAAAAACGAGATCGTTGTGACCTTTCCATATAAACCATCCGATCAAGGCTATTTTGCTGATCAACTCAATTCCACTTACATCCTCAGATTCCTGACCCACCCCCAACCATTTTGGCAGTCCTTGTGCTATGTTATGCACTGTACCCTGTTCTATCGGCAGCGAAAGTAAGCTTCCAAACCACACTGCTTTCATCCATGAACAATCGAAGAGCAGATGTTCCACAGATTCTGTTTCCTTCAAACACACTAGGCATAACTCAGAGGGGGAACACTTGCGTTTGAACAGATTGGACTTAGTAGCAAGCGCATCAATGCACGCATGCCACCAAAAATGTCGAATCTTTGGAGGTACCAACATGCTCCAAATAAGTTGCCAGAAATTTGGAGGAAATTGAAAAGTAGCAGAGGATTGGACATTTGATGATACATCAATTGAGGTTCGAGCTAGATCATAACCTGATTTAACCGAATAGATCCCAGTCTTGTTTGGGTGCCACACCATGATATCCTCTCTCTCTTCAAAGGATAATGGAGAGGCCCGAATAGCTTGGACTTCCTCCTTTGATACAATATGGTAAGTAACACATGCATAATGAGTGTCCTTGTGAGTTGAATCAAGAATCAGATTGTTGAAATTTGACTTAAAAATTTAATGAATTTTAAAAAATATTTAAGCTGGGTTTGTTTATCTTTCGAGTCGATCTTAAATGGGTTTTAATCAAACCAAGTTAAGTAGTTTAGTTTTGTGTAGTACATATAAGTTTATTGATCCAAGTAGTAGCTTCATCAAATTTGGCTTAAACAATCTGTTTTAAAATGTATTCAAATTTGACTTATTTATACAACAAACTCGAATAAGTTTTTAACAAATTGAACACAAGTCAAACTTGAATAACTTAGTTCGATCTATGGACCTAATTTTTCCTCTAGTTATTGATAATTAATTTGATTTACGGACCTAATTTTCCCTCTAGTTATTGATAATTTTTACGAAATGATATTCTGTAGAAAACAAATCAAACTTTCTTGCTATTTATAGCTATGTCACCAAGAAATTAGAAGCTAACAACTCGTTTGCAGTTCTGGGATAACTGCAACTGGGATGAATTATAATTGCGTTTTTTCGCCAAAAAAAGTAAAATAAAATAAATGGAACAACCATTTTGACCCAAAAAAAACTTGTCCTTATTTGATCCTGAAGCCGACTCCATGGATAAATGGTTAAGCGGCGTATTTGGCGAAATTCTAGAGGATGGAGAATCATGTATATGCCTAATTGATTGTAGCTTCTTTTTTTTCTTTTTTTTTTGGAACATTAATTGATTGTAGTTAGATAGTGACATTTTTGGAGTACTCTGTCTGGTCCATAGACATTCATTCTGGAGGATCCAGTTCCACCTCTTTTACTCATGTAATGAAACTTTCGTTCATTTTATTTTCCCTCCTCTTATCTTTGAGCTTCTCTGGGCCATCAATTATCAAGATTTCTCCCTAATAGAATTGTCATGAAATTATTCATAAAAGAAAATTAACTATGAAAAATATGACGGGTGCCTAAAGTCGAACCTGTCATGGACCCAGTAATGGCAACCCAAAAAACCAGTCTCAGTAAACTGATAGGTACGGTTTGGCCAACCCCACAGGATTTTGCTTCAATGTAAAAGAGAGGACAAAAGGGACAGCAAAAAAATACCTGTTAGAGTTGCAGAATTCCAGTTACAAGACACGTGTATGAGACAAAGGTATAAGAAGTTTTTGTTAGATGGCCTAATATGCAGATGATTTTTCTTAGTGAATGTGGCTGCGATTGATTTGGAAACATGTGAATTATGAAAAGGTGATGATCAGATACTATATATACATATGCACGCCCGCTCGCATTATGTTTTTTAAATTCTTGGATGGGAGATGGAATAGTAACATGATTTCTTGGACATTCTAGGGTGTTGAATGCTACCAAACAAGATCGATTCATCAATGTTTTGTGGGAATGCACATGATTTGAGGCCTAAAAGTTTGAGAGGGAGGTGGGTACCTTTTTGTAGTACTGCAAGAAAAGAGATGAAGATTAGATTAGGTTTTTGTTCTGCGTTTCTGTTCGCAGTTCCTTTCATAGTAATCTTTTTGATGAAGGCAGGTTGTTATCTTGCTTTCTTGTAACATTTCTCTGGTAACTGTTGGAGATCGGGACTTCTTCTTCTTCTTCTTCTTTTCTGTGTGTGTGTATGTGTTCAATGGCTATTGGCAATTCAACCGCATGAAGGCCCACTGTGGTTCTAGGTCTAAGCATGTCGACCTCTTTAACTTCCAACGAACTATAAACTTAGCTCTTTCTATGATTAGGGCAACTTAAAAGTTGGTAAGTCATCCCTATCCACACCTTTGGTTAGTTATGTCCTGCAATCGTACTTGCAGCAACTACTTTAAAAACTGACCAAAATATTGCTCCCCAAGCTTATAAAGTAAGAATTAAGTAGGAATCGTATGACAGTATCACTTTTATTTAAAAGTTACAAAATGATCACACATGAAGAAGGCAGTCCAAGAGACTACTATGACAAATTTAAAGGCAACAAGAATACTATTCTTAAAAAAAATAAAAACTAAAAATCACGATTGTATGAAATACAATGTGACAATATTACATTCATTCTAGAATGTTTTTTATTTAGATTGTATTTGGATTATGAATTTGGATAAAATCTTAAAAGGAAAAGAGAAAATGTGAGTGAAATGTAGATAAAAATATAATTTAATTTCGTTCACATTTCAAACACATTTCCCTTTCCCTTTCTCTTTATAAATTTCTATCGAAATCCATAATTCAAATACAACCTTAATGGATAATGAAAAAATTATAAAACATTAGAAGTAGTCAAAAAGTCTTCTCAATTAAAAGACAATGCATGTGCAATGTGTGAAGTTCCTCTTCAACTGTACCATATATACGTTCTAAACAATCAACTGGTTCAAATTATTCCGTCATGGATTCTACCAGAAATTTGGTCTTCCTACACACAACTTAAACCCCGGTAGCTCATTATAGATTACCAAATTTAACCACTAAAAACTTTCCCTACAATTAGAACATAACAAGTATACATAAAACCAGAGAATAATAAATAAATAAATAAATAAAAAGCTACAATTAAGACAAGGAACAGTAAAATGTCCACAACGTGCACTTTTGATCATCTTTCAACTTGATGGAGGCGGAGGTGGAGCATGGGATGGTGGAGGTGGTGGCATTGACATCTGTGGCATAGAAGGGGGCCTCCCAACCAGCTGCTGAGGCGGTGGCGGTGGCCGCCAAACAGGTTGAGGAATAGACATTCCAGTTGGTGGTGGAGGCGGCCTTGTAAATCCTAGAGGAGCTAGTTGTGAAGGTGGTGGTGGCATGTTTGGTGGTGGCGGCCTGAACTGCTGAAAGGGCGGTGGTGGCATGGAAGGAGGTGGCATTGCTTGACCAGGTTGCTGAGGCTGCCCCTGCCAAGACGAAGGACCAGACATTGGCATGGGTGGGAAGACTCCACCTTGTGTGGGTGGCCGGAGCGGTGCCATTGGTGGTGGAGGAAGAGAGCCATTTGCAAAAGGGCGTGGAGGAATTGGAGTACTGATGGTGCCATTGGCCTGAGGAGCATTGGGAAGTGTAGGAGGCCCGCTCGCAAACAAGGTGTGAGGCCTGCTTTTTGGGCAGTTGGATTGCTCGCAGCCAAAACTCTCTCTGCATTTTATCATATAGCAGTAAATAAGCAAATGATCTCTTGAAATGCATTCGTCTAACTTACTCACGACCAGTGCATATTAAATCAATTGGACACTTTCGATTTCACCACTGTACACATCTGGCACTCTGAATATATCAAAAACTCACATGCGAGGCAGATCAATCCAGATTTCAGTTGACGAGCAATCTAATCAAATATATTTATT
The DNA here is from genome assembly GCA_030407325.1 of Camellia japonica. Lineage (NCBI taxonomy): Eukaryota > Viridiplantae > Streptophyta > Magnoliopsida > Ericales > Theaceae > Camellia > Camellia japonica. The sequence continues at coordinate 140,652,071 of JAPPVO010000059.1, read as the reverse complement.
TACGCTCCATTTGTTTTAGCGGAAAACAATTTTCCAATGCAAAAAAAATTCCTATATTTGGTTGCGACCTTGAAACTAAATGTTAGTAGTTGTATTAGTGGTGGTGATGGGGTGGAGGTGGTGGTCGTGGCGGCAACGGTGGAGGTGAGGTGGAGATGGTCGTGACGGTGGTAATGTGGTGGCATTGGTAAAACTTATGTATGAAAAATTGTTTTTTACCTTTCAAAACTGAAAAACATTTTCTGCTCAAATAAGCTTATTTTCCATTGAATATGAAAACATTTTCTATTGACTTTTATTTTCCGTCATTCTACATGCCAGAAAATGTGGAAACCAATTTCCAGAAAACCAAAACAAACAGAGCATTACTTTCAAGTGGACTAGCTACAGAATTCAGAATTAGGAATCTCCCAAAAACAAATCCCCAACCCCGATTGGTCTACATTGGTGCGATGTGCCTTGCTTCTATGTGAATGAGTGTGCATGTAGAACAAAATGAGAGTGACCGTACCTGCTGGGGTACCATGACGCTCCCCTTTTGTGTCTTTCTTGTATGCATAGGATACTGTTATCTGCCGGTTGCAAAGATATTGACCATTCATTGCCTGCACAACATAGGATAGTTATTATTGAAATAACTCTTAATTCAACCAAAATAAAACATTGCATTGATTTCCACATGACAATATTATCTAACAGGATATCTCTTCAGCAAACTATGTTGCTGGCTGCTTAAAGAGACAGAAAGACGATATAAAATATATCAATTTTCTTCAATATCTCCTAATTTTTTGAGAGAAAGGTGATGAGTGATGAATGGAGTTAAAATTGAAACCTAGAGTTCTTTTCATATAAGTTTTCTTCAATATCTCCTTTTCGTTTTTTGAAAGAACGGTGATGAATGGTGTTGAAATTGAAACCTAGAGTTCTTTTGATATTAGTCCCCAAGTAATGTAGTTAACTATAAAGGAGTACAAATTTTGACTCTCTATTCAATAAAATGTCCATGTTTCAATACTAGAATAGTAGATTTTATATAGTAACATAAAAAGAAAAGGAATAGAAGCCAAGTAGAAATTTTCACTGTAGTGATTTTGCGACTTTATTATTCTAAATGGAACTCAAAGCAGTGTGAGAAGATGAAGGACGGAGCCATGTTTGCAAGACTGAGCCATTCCATTAAATATAACAGGCCTGTTAATTACTCATCACACAAAGGACAAAACAGCAAAACTTGAAATGATATAAATTACCTCCAAATCAACAAAATCAAAATGGTTAGCAGCATCAGATCCATGGAAAGAGATCCAACATTTTTTTGATAAATGATATGAATCTAAGCTAATTCAATCCCTACCTCCTAGATGCCCACTAAGCAATGGCAATTTCTAAGAAATTTCCAACATAAGGAGACAAAAATCAAATGAAGATCAAAAAATGATTAGCAGTGTCACTGATTCATGAAAGGAGATCCAACAATTTTTTTATGAAAACAAATCTAACCCTAACTCTATTCATACCTCCTAGATGTGATGCCAACATAAACAACCAATAACAAAACTATCATTTTTGCTCATTAAAGAACGGAAAGCAGACAAATTAGGGGTTTCTGAAGAAAGTTGATTATTAGAAACAGCACCATTTGAGCTAGTTAGCACTTAAACCACTGGTTCAAGCAGTATTTCTTCAAAGTCTATAAAGACAGGACCATTTTTTGGAGTTTAAACACATTATAGGAATAGGTTGACAGTTGGCCCAGATTCTCTTAAACATTGCTCATAATTACAACATTTCTGTATGGTGTAACTAAACTAGTTTCTTGAAAGCCCAAATACAAAATCCAATAAAAAAATAAACAAAACTCATAGCCCTAGATTCAGTATAAACAACGTGAGAGCCAATAAGAATCCTGACAGATATAAAATTCATCTCTTCGTGAGGTACACACCAAGTAGATTGCTTAACTAATATCAAATTCAAAAAGAAATCCAAATTAAAAAACCATTTGTTCATCTTTAAACTTTTTAATTCTGAACCTCAGATCTCTCTCATGAGAACTTAATACCACTATCATATGAAGCTAAAAGCAAAAGACAAATACCTCTATTGCAGCATCAGATGCATCAAAAGAATCATAGCTAATGAAACCAAATCCACGGGAGTTCCCCGTCTCTGGATCTCTCATTATCTGAAAAAGAAAGGAAATAGAGAAACATCTGAACACAAAAGAAAACAAGCATCAAATGAATTGGCACCATAACAATACTTTATGATTATCCCCATTCATTACCACTAACACTATGCCCAACGCAGGCAGAGATGAGTGTAGAACCAACCATTACATCCAGACCAAGATTTTAATACAGCTCCACACAGACATTTTAAGCTATCAAAATATATATATACATTAAAATGCATACAAACAATATATACGAAAATCTAAGAATTGTGGTCAATTATCTTGCAAAAAATCCAACCAATTCAGTGATCCACCACAGTGATTTTTCAAAAAACAAAAGAAATTCACAATTTCCGAACACTTCAAAAATATTTTTCACCCACGGAAGTCATAGAAATGAAATGGAGCAGACACAGACTTGCTTCGGAAGGATAATTGTATCAATATGTTAGTTATGCAAGCATTAATCAGAGCATTAGACGATTGATAAAAGCATGGCCAACCTATTTCCTAGAAAGTGGCATTTCAAAGAGATTAGGTGGCTGAGGCTGATCAATAAAGAGATTAAGTGGTTGAGAGATAGAATTCCAAAGAATTAGAGAAATACAATAGCAAACTTTATGGCCTACACAGCAACTATATTAGAGTTTGTTAAACAGACTACTTTATGAAAGGTCAAAAGCTTGAGCTCTCTACTATAAAGCAAGTCTGCATGCAACCTCATCACAAAAATAAAGCCAGAGATTAGTTCTGGACCAACTCTGCCTCCCTCCTAGCAACCCCATTAGTCAGTGTGTCTACTACTCATTCATATTCATAATATATTTTTAATGTACATATGATTTTCTGTTTAGGTTAGAAAGTGGTACCCAATACTATGATGCACGATTCAAAAACTAAAAGAGTAAATTTCAATTCAATTCACTGTTTGTATCTTGATTCAACAAACATGATTTTAGTTGATATGCATCCTATACATGGGTGTTGCTGCAGTAGTAGTTTATATCATTATCAAAAAGTAAATAAATAAAAGAAAGAAATCCCAGTGAAAGCCCTTCAGTTGTCTTTTTGACCAGTTTGAGTGAATATTTTGAAACATGTTATTCTTTGATGTTTACAGACATTTAGATGTGTGCCAAAAATTTTGAATGTGATTCTTTAGGCCTTTTCCTCTTATCTTCATTGTTTAATCCACACACAAGTCCTACATCGAGTAAACATAAATGAAAAAAGAAAATAACAAATGTACAACACTGAAGAATTTCATAAACAAACAAATAAAAAGGGACACTAATATGAACAAACAAAAACATGCAGCAACAATAATTAAGAGAATGAAGAGTGTTGCAAGTACTTCTCAGTTTAATGTATACCCATCAAAACAATATGAAACAAAAGGTAAAGAAGGTATGACCTTGGGGTTCGTAACAATGACTCCAAATGCACTGAAAGTATCATACAAAAGTTTCTCATCCACATCCTGCAAAGAATATCAAGTCAATTTCAAAGTTGAAACTATGGCATAGGCATATGGCAGCAGTGAATGTGCGTGTGAATATTCTAGAAAGAAAATATTTACAAAGAAGAACCATGTGTAGTTCTTTTCTTTTTTCTTTTTTTTTTTTGGGATTGTGATGCAGGGAAGCAAGTTCAAGATCTTATTTCTTACAGGATCAAGGTTTCCAACAAAAAGGTTAGCTCCAACATCCAAGCTCTTTTTATCTTGGGATGCCTGGAATAAAAAACAACAAGAATGAAAATTACTCATCAGATTTTGCATCGAACTCATGCAAAGACTGCAAAAATTGAACCAATAAAACTTCTAGTGATGGTCCTTGAGTTGATATTCCAAAGGTAAGCATAAAGAAACAGCAAATGATACATATTGAGAATAAGGATCCTCACCTTATTCACCCTTATTGGCTTCCCATAAAGTTTAATCATATTCAGAACTTTTATTGCCTGCAACACCAAAAAAAGAAAGGATCACTGATAAAATAAAAATAAAAAAAACATAGAAGCAAGGAGAAAGCAAAACTCAAGAGATGAACCGTGATCGTAGCATCAGTTAAGAAGATATAGAGAGCACTGCTAATGATGCCACAAGCAATGAAGTACAACTTACATAATCAGCATCCTCTTCACTTCGGAATTCTACAAAGCCATATCCTTGATGAAGATTGGTGACTCTATCTTTGGGAACATACACATTTACTGAAACAGAACAAAAAAGACTACAATTATGCATTCTTGAAATTTATAGAAGGAACTCTCACAAGGGAATTCTTCTAAATAAACAACCAAATGCATCATGTAGAAAGAGAAAATAGAGATTGGACAACATCACCATATTCAATCCCTAGTTTTTCAGAGATCTTTTTTAAACACGTTCAGATTTCAGAACCAATTTAACAGTGAATAAAATCATGAAAAAAGATGAAAAACACAAAAAAATGCCAAGTCCGGAGAACGTTAGTATAAGTTATAACTTGTTCCTACTATTGAATTTAAATGGTAGTATAAATTATTCCTTTTCTTCCAAATGCTAGATTGGTAATGTAATTATTCTCCAATGTTTCATTTTGCATTTTACTTCACTATTATGAGTTTTGCAAGATTCATCCTTTCATTCCTGTATTTAAGGATGGTTGCTGGTTTTTTAACTATTTAAACACATAGAGACGGACATATCTCGATGCAGCAAACCAAGACTATATGCATATTGGGGAGGGGTTAGAATTGGTACATAAGGAACTTCCTTAATTATGCAAAATTGACATGAAGGAAATGGAAAACAGGGGCTTGTAGCAGAGACCAAGTATCTATCTAAAGGCATTATCTTGTGTATTTAAAACAATGACCGAAAACATATACAAAAAGACAATGTACTTTATGAACTCATAAAGATGTGCAAATAGAGCCAAGAGTTTTAATGACGCTGATGGAATTGCATGTCTCTTTCACTTCACCACTTTATTTAAATAAGATTAATTAAAGAATGCTTTCATGGTGACGGAATATTATAACCTACCAACAGGGCCTGCTTGAACAAACAACTCCCAGAGTAACTCTTCAGTTACCTACAAGCAGACACAGAACAAGCATCAGCTAGATTAAAAGTTCAACAATCGAAGAAACTTTTTGGGGTGTTACTTAGTGCCATGGTAATTGCTTGGGCTAACCAAAGAAGGTAATTCAAGTTTGGGAGCAGCCACTTTACACAAGTAACGCAAAAGGTATCTAATCTTGCCCCTCCCAGCACTCTCGGATCTTGATTGACAAGGACCACATTAGATAATGTGCTTTACCGAAAGAAAATTTTGGTGATCCTTAATGAGTATCTAAAAAATTGATTAGCTATGAGCCACACTTATAAAAATGAGACACTAAATTATAACAGTTCTGTATACCAAGTTTGAATTGAAATATCCAGTGAGTGATATAGAAATCAAAAAAAAAAGAAAGAAATTCCTTAGCTCACTGCAATGGATTGTCTTCTTTCATACAGAAAGTACTTGAAGCTAGAAGAAGAATGAAGATTACTAAGTCCCATGGCCCTGTAAGAATTAGCAGTCCAGAATGACTATGACTAGAACAGACTTGTATACAATGACAGCCAAAAAACCTCCATAGAAGATGACTCAATCAAGAATTTGGATCAATGCAACAACCCTCAGGTAAGGATTTTGAACCCTTTGAGAACTTGTGAATTATTTGTACCAACACACCGCCTATAGAATCACTGAATTTTGGATTGTAAAATCTGTGTCGCAAATCACCGCAATACCACAAAACCACACAGTAAGTAAAATGAAGTCGGGACTCTATAGTAGTAGCCTGGTTGTTATTCACATGTTGACAAAATATTGTCCTACATCGTCGCATACTATCATGCAGCAATCATATTAGCTACTGAGCAATTCACATCAAGAACAGCCTGTCTCTAACCAAAGCCAAAAGATAAGATTTTTATTCATAAGGAAGCTATAATACTTCAATCGAACAAATTGCACAAAGAATTCTATATAGGTAATTATTTGGAAAGGGAAAAAAAAAAAAAAACTAAACATATATATTTCTGAAACATGAAGCTGGCAACAACTGAGTAAACTAAAAGTTGATGATTTTGTGAATGACAGTGACAGTGACAGTGACAGTGACAGACAGGTCTTCAATGTGAATAATACAGAGCTTGAACTTGAGTGAAAACACAACTGGGAGGGTCGTGGAACAAGGAAGAAGAGAGTGAATCAAAGTTGGACAGTGAGGTTTAGTTTAAACCCTATTTTCGACATTGCTTATAAACCTGAGGATCAAGATTGCCGACGTAGGCTGTGGCGTCTTGGTTCCTCTCGGCGGAATGTTGGCCGAGCAGGTTCGCTCCCACGCCCGGAGCTATTCGAGTCGTCATCGCCTCTCACTCCTCGCCCTCTCTCTCTCCGTCTCCCCCCTCCTCTGTCTCTAGCTCCTCCGCTTTGAAACAATACGGTAAAATGCTCTGTTTGGGCTTTTCTTACCTATTAATAATTTGTGGGGGTGTTTTTGGGCGGAAATTACTGGAAAATGGAAACTAGTAGAAAAATTGCAAACAGACGTGCTACGTAACCCGAATGGACAGGGGCTCGACTGTCCCGAATTTTCAAACGACGCCGTTTGATTTTTTTTTTTTTTTTTTTCCTTTTTCTTCTTCCTTCACTCTCTTCTTCCTTCCCCCTATCTGCTCTGCTTTGGAGCTCAAAATGAACAACTCAAAAAAATTAACAGAAAAATTTAACAAACAAACTCAAAAAAATTATGGGTTTTTTCACCAAATCTAAGAAATAGAGAAATACTCCAAAACAGATCACCAATTTGCAGAGAAATAGAGAAGAACAGATCACCAAAGCTAAGAACAGATCACCAATAAATCTGTTCTTCTCAAAAACTCAAAAAAATACACAAATCAAAAAAATCAAAATCAAAATCAAAAAAAAAAAAATGAGGGGAAGAGAGAAGAACAGAGAAAGAAGAAGAGGAGGAAGAAGCCGCCTCCGTCGCCCATCGCCATTGCTCTGTGTGTATACACAGATCTGTGTATACACACACACAGCCCGTCGTCCGGTTGTTGCCATCACGCGATCACGCCGTTGCTCTTCTCTCTTCCTTTCTCTTCTCTCTCTCTTCTCCCTTCTCTCTTTTCTCTTCTCCCTGTTTAAGGAGCCAAAAAAAAAAAAATGAAAACCACGTCGTTTTTAATTTCGGGACAATCGAGCCTTGCAATTTTCGAGCCCTCAAACTTTATTGAATTGCAAAAGAAAAATGGTTGAGGGTCACAATTTCTGTGAAGCCATTTGAGCCACAGAAATTGTGACCCTCAACCATTACTGATTGCAAAATTGTGAAGAATCGAAATTAGTCGAAAGAAATATGAAATTTTTTTTATTTTTATAATAGAATGCTGCAATAGCACCTATTATTTACTTTGAACCCTCGCCACCAAAGCTCTTTCCCACTTTTTTTTTTTTTTTTTGACCCCATCATAATTTCAAAAGTATCCATCCCTTTGAATTCCCATCATTACCATAAACTTTTCATCAGTAACTCTTCTCTCATGTTGGGCCTTGCGGATTCTGTGGCGTCCCAAAATCTACACTAAGGGTTGTAATTAAGGAAAAGTCACTAATGAGTTCTATGACCAATAACCAAGTAAGATTTCAGATTGCCAGAGAATTCAAATTACCCTCCCTTCTAAGTCTAACTTTCTTAGATAACGCACTACCCTTTTGACATATTTTAAGAGGTATTGACACAAGGTCTCAAAAACAATACAGAGAATTATATTGGTGTTAGAATATAAATACATAATAGTAGAATAATTACAAATATCCTTGATTACAAAAGTTCGTCCCATCAACATTACATCCAAAAGAAAATTTAAGATTTCATATGGACTTTACAAAATAACAAAAGAAAATCCTAACTTTCTAGGATAGCCAAATGTCCTCAAAGGTTTCTGGTTCGTCGTCTTCTGCTGCGCGTTCCTCTTCGACATTTGGCATGATACACCGAGAGCTTTGAACACCCAGTAAACGCACACACACCCCATCCATTTTTCCCAATTCAATATACAACAACATTTACAAAAAAAAGAAAAAGAAAAAAGGAAAGTGTCACGACCCGAACCCGCCCCCATGGGTTAAGGACATGACCGGCCAGTAATCCTAAGATTACCTACGGCCTCAAACCAGAACAGACTTAACTCATCAGAGTAAAGGGGGCCAAAGGGAAGCAAAATTTAAAACTTTGTTCATAGAGTTGTGCTTACATGGCACATCAAAACAAACCATACACATGTACGTTAATAACTCACAACAGAAACATAGTGACATAAGTTCTGTACAGACAGGATCATCCAAAACTAAGTCAACCCATAAAAACTATAAGCAGACATATACAAAAACTTCGCCAACATGACAACATAAAACAAAATGACAAAAAGGCGAAGGTGGGTCTCGTGCGTGAGACACAAGGGCTGACTTTCCAAAACCTCTGTTGTTCTACATAGACTTCACTGCGGCTGGGTTTGGACTTCTCTGGGCTCACCTACAAACACATGAATGAGCGTGAGCGATAGCCCAGTGAATAATATCAAATCAAATACAGAAGTTACATAACAATGTAGAACGACATGTTCCAAACGGCCTTGGGCCCAATCCATATTTCTATTTACCAGATATATAACTATACGAAATTCAAATCAAGTGACTATAGTTCCAAACATTCTGGCCTTTGGCCCATTCAGATTTTCATTCATGTCAAAACAGCCTTCGGCCCATTCATTTATGTCAAAACGGCCTTCGGCCCATTCATTTTTGTCAAAATGACCTTAGGTCCATTCATATATGTCAAAACAACCTTTGGTCCACTCATTTCTATCAAAACGACCTTTGGTCCATTCATTTCTGTCAAAACGACCTTCGGTCCATACACACTTTCGTATCAAACTGGTTCACAGGCCTTTCATATCAAACTGGCTCATAGGCCTTTCATATCAAACTGGCTCATAGGCCTTTCAAACTTGTCATATTAAACTGGCATTTAAGCCTTTCAGACTTTCATTTCAAACTGGCATTTAAGCCTCTCAAACTTGTCATATCAAACTGGCATTTAAGCCTTTCAGACTTTCATTTCAAACTGGCATTTAAGCCTTTCAAACTTGTCATATCAAACTGGTATTTAAGCCTTCCAGACTTTCATTTCAAACTGGCATTTAAGCCTCTCAAACTTGTCATATCAAACTGGCATTTAAGCCTTTCAGACTTTCATTTCAAACTGGCATTTAAGCCTCTCAAATCAAACTGGCATTTAAGCCTCTCAAACTTGTCATATCAAACTGGCATTTAAGCCTTCCAGACTTTCATTTCAAACTGGCATTTAAGCCTTTCAAACTTGTCCACCATTCAAAATTAATGAACTTTACAACACTTACATAGAAGTAAGCAATTGGACAATAACATATTTCAGATATTACTCACAGTGATCGGCTTGTGGATTTGCCCTGGAGCTTGACCCTACATATCACATAACACATATGGGTCACAAATAATTCAATCCGTTCTTTAATTCACATTTTCCTCTTTAGGCTTCATTCTTATCTCTTTAACTCAATTACAATGCTCAATGTATGCCTAAGAGTGCTTGCAAGTGAAAGGGAACGGAAAAACAGAACACAGAATGCATTTTCAAATTTCAGAAAACAGGGTCCCTGCTCGAGCGTGGACTTCCCCGCTCGAGCGTACCCTATAGGCCTGCAAAAGTGCTGGTTGCATCAAAAATACGCTCGAGCGTGAAATAGGGCGCTCGAGCGGAAGGCCTGTCAAAATAGCTCCCCCGTTCGAGCGTGAATTACCCCGCTCGAGCGGACATCAAGTCTGCAAAAAGTACTGGGAGCACGCATTTCCCGCTCGAGCGGCAGGTTTCCCGCTCGAGCGGACCTCAAAATCCTGGAAAACCCAGAATTGTGTTCTTGAGCTTCATTTCAACTTTCAACCAACAATTCATGCATGGTATGGCTCAAATTACTCATAGACATGTACTAACATGGTACAAGCATAAATTACAACATATTGAAGCTCAATTTCATAATTAAATCACATGTATGGCTCAATTTAACTCAAACCCAATTCCATCATACACATTCGTGCATTCCAAGCTCCTATCTCTAATTATTCAAACATGCATGCTAATCTTGACTTCATTTCTATTCCAAATAATGCAAATGGTGTTCATCCTCATGGAACACAACAAAAACATGCTTGCATGTATGATTCAACACTCATAGTTCCATATTCAACTTCATACATGCTTGATTATGCAAAATCATGGTGATCCTACACATGCATGTGCACATTAGCTTCAAATTCATCAATTATAGCACAACTCTTGTTCTTGATCACCAATTAATCTTTAATTCACAAAATCACAAGTTCAATCTCATGAATTTACTCACCTAGGAGCCTTAAACATCCAAGCTCTAGCCAAATCTTGAGCTTAATCCCCAAATTCCCAAGCTTGAGCTAAAAATTACACAATTCTCTCATTCTGTCACGCCCTCAAAATAATACATAAAACCCATCACTTTAGACATGCATTGATATAAAATAAACCAACCATTTCTATTCATCAGAGTAGTTCTTACAACAGTGTTACATGTTAACAACAAAAGGAAATGCCCTACGGGCTTACAGCTTTCCAAGTCAACACTTGGTTACACAGAGTAGAGTACTAACTCAAATACATATAAAGCCCTTGGCTTGAAATCACATGTAACACATCAAAAGGGAAACAAAACATCAAAAAGTCCATTCGCCTCTAGCCTCCCAAGCTATATCCTTGGAGGTGGCATGCTACCTATACCTGAAAATGATATTCCCGTATAGGGTGAGCTAACAGCCCAATAGAAATACACTAAACCAGCTATGAACAATGACTAAAAGATTAACAGTTTGATAGATGGTTAACACTTTTACATTCTTTCATAACACATTACAGTTTCATTTTCCATTCCTTTTCAATTCTCAATTCATAACCATAGTCCAGAACCTGACCAAATAACCGATATGAGACAGTAACTCATATTAAACATTTCCTCATTTCACAATAGATAAGCATACTAGCTATATCAATACATCAACAGATAATCATATGAGCTACATCAACACTTCCACTGATAAGTATAAGAACTATATCACACTTCCAACGATAAGCATATGAGCTATATCTACACTTCAACAGATAAGCATATGAGCTGTATCTACGGAGTCCATCCCCTCTCTCCTCCCACACAACACCCGGTTTAGAGGTCCATCACCTCTCTTCCCCTAAACCGTGGAGTACATCACCTCTCTCCTCCAACACAACACAATGCATATAAACAATTATTATACACATCATCAGTCAATACATAAAGTTAATGTATTCTTTCAAACGTCATACTCAATGACACATTCTAGTGATTAGTTTTAGTTTGCCTAATCATCATGCATTGTCTACAACAATCAAGACTATCCTCCACCGATAGCCCAAAGCAGTTATTTCTAAACAGAAAATAAATGCACAAAATGAATATAAAATCAACATTTCAACTAGGTGAGCGATAAATAATTCAACTACACCCTTTAATCCCATACATTCCCAATTCTAAATTCTAACATTTCTCTATGCTAAACATGCATATAGGTTTATTATAAATAAAACCCCAACTTTTATAAAATTGCACAAAAGCCCCTAAACTTTCGCAAAATTACCCAACAACCCCCAACATATCAAAATGCTAAAATTTAAAGACAAAGCTCATAAAGAGGAGTAGGTTATCCCTACCTCAAATTCGAAGCTCAAACGGAGAAGATGAAAAGAGTTGAAACTCGATCTCCACCACACACCACAAAGCCCTCGAGAATTAACACAACTTTGGCGAAGGAACTATGGCCAAAATCCCAATGGAACTATGGCCAAAATCCAGCTCGGCGCAACTAAAATTTATAACTCAAGCTTGGTTCGTAATGGCTAATTAAACCAAGAAAGAACCATAGAAGTTGGTAAGCTAACCCTATGCACTTGCACCTATATATAGGAGTTTGTCCACCTTAAAATGTGTCTTGTAACCGATGTGGGACTTCCAACAAACACACCAAAGGTTCCCAAAACCGATGTGGGACTTCCAACAAACACACCAAAGGTTCCCAAAATAGAATGAAGGGTCCAAATACATTTACCAAAAGCTTTAAAAGGCACAAGTGCTACACATTCTCTCTCTCTATAGCCGGTTTTCTCTCTATTTTGAGTCCCAAATTCAGCCAAATGAAGTGAAGAAGAGAGGATGGAGAGTGTAGTGACTTAACAACAAAACCCACTAAGGCCAATATAATATTAATAAGGTAATTGGGCTCTAATTCATCAATTTAATCGATTAAATCTGACTCGAATCAATTTTCAATTAAATTTCACCGTAAGTTCTAAAAATTATGCCAATCACAATGGCGTAATCAATTTCGGGTTCTGTGGCCGATAAGACCTCCAATTTAATTTCCAAAGCAGATTATTCAAACAGATATTCCTACGGTGAACAGATAGAAGTTCAAAGCCGCATATTTTCACATAATGGCACACAAAATCATACTAAACACATAATTATACTCATATTAAGGACCAATTAACATATTACGGAACAGGGGTATCACAGAAAAGGTCATGGAAGTTCATAGCACAGATTCTATGGTTAGTCGTTAGTAGTCTAGAAATCTCCCAAAGAGATTTCGTCTTCCCAACTCCAAGAATTGGACACAGATTATTCGGTATGCCCCCTCTTTTGCTACTTTGTTGCAGACCTTACCTCAGATGCCTACCAACAATTATGTACCGCGTAGTGCCAATTGCAGGGCCTCAAAAGAAACGGTGATGGTGGGACTTTCCCAAATCCCTCCTTTCACAGAACTACCTAAGGTCTGAATAAAACCGCTCCATTCAAGGGTTTCGAAACAACCATTTGCGTAAGATTTAATTTACCAAAGGGAACGCATCCCACTAACCAATAACTTCTTCTCATAATAATAATCGGGTGACCGAAACCCCACTAAGTTTTTTGTTAGATTAATCGTTGTAATTAGTTAGTACAAGTGATAAGAAAAATAAATTTGCTCAGGTGTAAGCATCATTAAAAGTCAAAAAAAATACATGACCATGGCATGCATACTATCATACCAAGACATGATTATATATAAGTAAGCACATTCATAAATCCAAGAGCACAAAACATTAATGTAAACAAAATTTTCAAATTCAAAGTCACTTAAAGATCAAGAATAAAAGAACTACTTCAGATTTTTTCCAAATCCGGCCTTTTTATGATTCGTAGAGAATTTTATCTAATTTTCAGAACATTTTTCGGAAATGGAATAGCTTTTCCAAATTTTTAGTTATTTTGAAATACTCCAGCTCTATCCAGATTCGTCGACTGTTACAAAAATCATATTTTCTCACAAACCGCTCACTCTTTTTCAATGAAACCAATTTTCCTTGAAAGCTAACTCCATAAGGAAGATTTTGACATAAAATTAAGGTCCATAAGATTTTTCTACATTTTTATAGAATTTCTTAAAGCTCACTGATTTAACCGGTTCTTTGCAACAAGTATTAAAAAAATGAAATGAGCCATAATAGCACACCCATGACCCTTAAAAAAAAAAATCACGCTCTCTATATGTCAAATAATACCCCTTTGAAACAGATCTTGAGTTCATGAAGGTTTGCTATGGAAACAAAATCGCAAACTTGAGAAAAAAAAAACATACTGAAAATTTTAAAGGAGAAGATGAACACCACGTTTTCAAACCATGCATCATCCAACAAGTGTAGTTACTCCAAGTAACATATAAAATAAGTTTCTAGCATGCATTATGAAAGGGAAAAATATGATGGTATTTATGGAGAGAAGAGGTGAATGAGGTTTACTTTAGCTTGCTAGATTTTTTTTTTCTCCCTACTTGTTTCTCTCTTTTTCTCCTCTTTTTCTCAAACTCACTTGCTCTCGCTTTCCTTCTCTCTTCGGCAGTGTGTTGTGTGTGTATGGAGTGACAAAAATGAGCTAGCAAGGCTTGTATTATAGGCCAAGTAGGAGAGAGAAAATTGTTGAATGGTTTGATTGAATCTCAATAAAATTGATCTAGTTTGGTTGGTTTGTAATTGGATCCAATTATGATTAGTGTTAATTTATCTTGATTAAGAAAAAGTAATCCTATTTATTGAGGAATTTTTATATGCACATAGGGTACCAAGCTGGCATGTATATGTGGTACCTTTAACTAATAACATATTGACAGCAATTCTCTTTGTCAGAGAACATTAACAATCAATCATTATAAAGTAACGGAAAGTTTACCTTTGTTAAAAATTCTTTCTCCTCACTTACCTCTTCCTTCTCTCTCATCATTCAAGAAACTGACTTTACACTTCACCTTCCCCATTCACAAAAATCATTCTTAGCTGAAATTCCATGGAAGTAGTTTGAGCTCTTCCACGCCTCAATCTCATTACTTTCAAGTTGGCCCCTTGTACAAAATCAATTTCCTTAGATGTTCGGTTGACCCAAATCAATATTTAAACTGATAATTACCTAATTTAACTTTCCCAACTTTACACCACTGACGTATTAATTTTTCAAAGGATTGGAAGCTTTAAATTCATTCAAATAATCTAAATCCCAAATAATCTAAACATATTTGATCTATTTAGTTTGGTTTTCAAAATTTATAATTTTAATACAGTTTTAATCTTTTTTAGGACTAAAATAAAATTTGAAAATTTAATGTATGTACTTTTTTTAAACTAGCATTGTATGAAATTCTCTAAATAATATTTTTATTATTATTATTTTTTATTCCAAAAAAAAGAAAATAAAATGAATAGTATATAATTGTCTTTTGTATTATGTTAAGTGTTTCAAAAGTGTTCAAAGAAAATAATTACTAAAATTTGTTACAAAGAAGGTAAAGAAACAAAAATACTCAAGAAAGAAAAGACATTGGAAACACAAATTTCATTAAAATTCAAATTAAGCCATGGAAAATGTTACAAAGCCAAATTAACCTTACAAGATCATCATCGAATAAGCAATACAGAAGCATAAATTAAAACACAAACCAAAATTAAAACACAAACCAAAATTTCTGTAGACAAACCAAAAGTTCATGAATGTCACAAACATCAAGCTTAAAAGAAACCAAAACTATATTGTTCTTCACAAAACAAAACCCAAAGAATTTGTTCCAATTGCATGCTTAAAGAGAGAAACCATAATCTTCTTCAACATCTTCACTCAAGTTATACATATTGGGAGAACTTTGATTTCCTGTAACACTAGCACTGTTTAGTGACCCCTGCAAGAATGTAAATAATAAAATTAGATTAGTTATTATATTTGAAAATCAAATATACTGTAATGAGCTAAATATTAAAATATAATACCTGGCTCAAATGTGACATGGAGAAGCTAGATTGTAGCATAGCAGTAAAAGGCATATTCAAGTATCCAGGCATCTACATTTGCATTAAAGAAGTAATATACTTTAAATAATATAAACTAATTAAACAAATGAAATTAAGTTGTTTTTTTACATGATGAATACACCTCATGGACAATTGGAACATTTGTTGTTAGCACAGAAAACCTTGAAAGTCCTACAACATATGGCTGCATTGCGGTATCTAATAATAAATAAATAAACATGTGTGACTATCATTGCTTGTACCAAAAAAATTAAATTTTATATCTCCAAAAACATAATTTTATTTACCTGTCATAGCAGTGTGTAGTGCTTGAGATTTACTTGTACCCACATTTTCAACTTTTCTTTTTTTCCTCTCCAAAACCCCCTTCATTCTACCATATGTCTGTCCTTTCTTTCTTAGCCGAGGAGGATCCTTAATCAAAATATCATAAATTGCAAAAGTTGCATGTCCATTATCTTCACATGTATCTCCACCACTTACAGATGCATTATGTTTTTTAATTTGCTCAAAAGTACTATCCATGATCCTATCCAAAATCTCACTTGTGGCGTCGGAATTAGAACATAAATTCATGAGAGCAAATGCTTTGCGCATTAATCTATTAAGGCGCAATGTTTTAGCTGAATTACCACTATTATCTTCTTCTAATTTAGAATGCCTCTCTCCTACACAACCTTGTTTTGCATCTTTTGTCCATCTCTCCAAAATATACTTTTAGGAATTTTCTTCACATTATTCAAATTGAACATTCTTAAAGCATAACGACATAACAATCCCAATGACTCAAACCGTTTACAACTACATGAGATTGAACAATCAAATGAGTTGAAGTTCACATAATACTCTCAAGTACCATCCTCCATTCGCGTCTTATACATTTCCAATGTCCCATTAGAAATGCATTCAACAACCAATAACGATGTTGTTTGCAAAAACTCATCTTGAAACATTGTAAATATTTTGTGTGTATACACTTCATATGCATGTTTCAAAATTCCACTACCACGAGATGCAATATGAGGTTTTCCATTAGCACAATTAAAATCATCAATCACCTCTACCTTATGCATCTTCTTAACATTTTGTTCATAGTGACACACAAATTCAATAAGAATCAATGTCTTACTTGCCATATGCTGAAAAACATTATTTGTGCTCTCACTTCTTTGACTAGAATTTATGTTGCATGAAAATACATCACGACTAAAGGCGGGAGCCCATTTTTCCCGAATGCTATATAGTTTTAAGAGCCATGATTGAGTGGGACAATTCCATGTATCAATCATTTTCTTCTACTTATTGTAACGACCCCGTCACGTATAATGATTAGCACTTAATTAATTAAGAAGATTTGGAATTTAATTTTCAAGTATTATAATTTAATCTAGTGTTAGGTTTTTATTCTTGGCAATCCCGGTTGACAAAACTCCTTTCAGTTGTACTTACTTTCGCACTTTTTATTTCAGTAAGGCTATGAGTTTTTAGATGCGAATCCAACCCGAATTGTGCCTTGCAGAGAAGTTTGTGGTGTTTAATTCTTTTAAGATTACCACTTCGCTGACTATGACGGGGATCAAGCTGCCCGGTCAGCTCGCGGGGGTCCAGGGGGCAGTGCCCCTTGGCGGATTTGGGGTAGCGCCACGGCGGGGTTGAGGGGCAGCGCCCCTGAAGCAAAATGCAAAAATACATTCAAAGCTACCTGTCCGCTCGAGCGGACATTACCCCGCTCGAGCGGAGAATGCTGGGTTTCAGAAGTTTATTCGCCTGCAAAAATACTGGATGTAGGTTTTTCCCGCTCGAGCGGAACTTTCCGCGCTCGAGCGTAGGTCCGCGCGAGTAGCCAATCTGACGCTCGAGCGGAGATCGCGGGACAGATTTCTATAAATACGTGTTTCAATCCAAATCTAGGGTAACGCTTCCAGATCTTCTTCTTGGGTTCTAGGGTTTATATCTGGGGCTATTTTGCTAGTTTTCTTTGATATTTTGATTAAGTATTCAACTCATGGTTTAAGAAGTATACATCAAAAGATTGTTTGATTATTCTACACAAAAGAGAGAGTTGTTCTTCGGTGGATTCTGAAGAATTCGAGTCTAAAGCTTTGGTGGATTCTGGAGTGGCTCATCGTCAAGACAATTCCGAGGTGAAGACGGGGTTAGAAGAGGCACATAGAGGTTGGTTCAATTCGGGCGTGGATTCGCTAGGTAATTGAGAGTATACCTATGTAATTCCTTTGTGTCTTTTTAGTGGATTGTTTTGTGACTTTTGCCCGTGGTTTTTTTTATCACAATTGGAGGTGTCCAATTGTGGTTTTTCCACGTAAAATCGTTGTGTCGATTTGTCTTGATTGTTTGATTGAGATTGTTATATACTGCTTAAAATTGATACATAATCACAAATCAACATCTAGGGGGTTTCTAAATTTTTCATTTAGGATTCACGAAAATTATGGAGATTGATTCACATATGATTCTACTAAAGATTTATTTTGAAATTAGAAATTAAGGGTCCAAATGGCTTAAGGAAGTGAAGTTAAGAACTTGAATCAATTTAATCTTAACTACTGACCCATTTGGGAGTTTAATTAAATATTCGATTCAGTTTAGTAAAATTGAGATTCGATTAATTGGGTCCGAATTGGAGTTAATTAAGTTAGGAGGATTGGGAATTAAGATTATTATGAATTAAATTCATTTATGTGGTGCTTAATTTGAATATGTAATTTATTAACGAAATTGTGAGTCTGATCAGAAATTGAAGGCTTAAATGATTTAAGAAACCAAAATTGAGGATAGAAATAAGTTCAATTTGATATTTGGAGCTTTTTGGGAGTTTAATTAAAACCTGATTTAGATTGATAAATTTAAATATAATTAATTGGGCTCTAATGGAAGTCAAATTAGATTAATTAAATTATGTGAGATTGTGATTAGTTATGATTAATTTAATTATGTGTTAATCAAGATTTATTGAGAATAAGTGTTATTTAATTAAATTAATCTTAGCCATAAATTAAATTGTAGAATGATTTAAAGTTTTGAGAGTGTATGTGGGTGTGTGTACAAAGGAGTGTGTGTGTGTGAAGAGTAAGTGGTGTGTGTGCATGTGTGCCGTGTACTCATCTGCTGGAGTATACCAATGCTTGTGATTCATTTCAATCCTTTGACATTCTAAGGAATAGAAAAATATAGAGAGAGAGAGAGAGGGAGAGGGCTTAGTTTAAGAAAAAGATGAACTAAGGAAAGATAAACTCAAGAAAAATTTAAAGAGAGGAAGAAGATCCAAGAGGAAATCAACCATAAATTTTGAAATCAAAGTTTAAGGTAAGGAATTTATACTCAAATCATGTAAAATCTATATATAATATTTGAAATTAAGGAGACTTTGGGATCAATTTCTTGTAAATTGTAAGAAATTGGGTTTTGAGTAAGAATTTAAAGCTAGGCTCATGGTTATGGAAATGAATATGGAAATTGATTATTTTTGGTTTGATGTTGATTATCCTACATGAATTTGGGTTCATTTCTACATGCATGTAATTTTAGAGAAATTAAAGAATAAATATGGGTTTTGACTTTGATTATTGACCCATGCATGTATGTAATTTAAGAGTTTGATTCAAATTAAACATATTTTGGAACATCTATGATTTAAGGAAGTAAATTTGGAAAATTAATTAGTTTGAGTTTGATCTTCATTATTCTTCATAAGTTTGAGGCTCATCCTTACATGCATGTTAGAGTTTCAAAGTTTTAGATTTAATTCATGTGCAAAAAAAAAAAAAAAGAGACTTATGAGTTTAAATTTGGGTTAGATATGAAGAAAATTAATAAAAATCTAAATTGGAGTAATTCAAGAGTTAAATTATGATTTGCTTGGGAAAAATATAAAACCAATAGTTTTGATCCTAATTTCATATATGCAATTATTTCTTTAAAAGATTTTATAATTTCAATTTCATGATTTAAGAGGAATTAGTAAAATGAAGAAGAAATTGAATTGGATTCAAAATTATGGAAGGAAATTGGTTTGATTTTAATCTCTAATCCATGCATGTAATGTAATTTAAGAGTTTTATTTAATTTAAACTTATTATTGAATATATTAAATTAGTTAGTTTTATTGGAATTACATATATGCAATGTTGGCTAGGAGAATTGACAAGAAAATGAAGAATTAGAGCCAAGATCAAGTTTATGAAGTTAAATAAAAAATTAATTACTTTGGGTTTGATTTTGGAATATCATGCGTGAATTGAGTCTAATTTCTACATGCATAGATAATTCTACAAGTTTTAATATTCTAATTGTACATGCATCATGGATTTCTAATAATTGATCTCATGTTTTGATGAGATAAGAATTAAGCTTTGGAAATTTATGGGTTTATGAACAATGAGCTTAATTTATAAATTAAAGGAGTTTTGATGTAAATGATTCAAAATTGATCATATTTTCTTAATTATTAAAGAGTTTGCATGTTTTAGACAAGCCATGTATGAACCCAAGTTTTGAAGTTATTTTGAAAGCTCAATTCAAGATTTAGTATTTGTAAGTTTAGAATTGGGCTTGGTATGAAGAATATGAATTGAATTAAATTGAATTTGATGAGTTTGATATGATTCGAGTTTATGAAATGGATTTATGTAAATTTGATATTCAAATCCTGTAAAATTGGCCCTTATACTCATGTTAAAGGTTATGTGGTGGAAATATGAGTCTTATGATGTTAATTACATTGGTTAGAACCAAGTTTTGAAGCTCAAGCATAATCTGGAAAAACCCAGAATTTGACCTGTCCGCTCAAGCGTGGAGAGTCCCGCTCGAGCGTCAAAAGTCTCGCTCGAGCGTAACTTGCAAGCAACCAGCACTTTTGCAGACCAAAGGGGTCCGCTCGAGCGGCCGAAGCTACGCTCGAGCAGAGGGCCCTGTTTCAGAAATTTTGGAAAGATGTTTTATGCTTCGTTTTCCGTTTTCTTTCATTTCAAAGCACTCTTAGGCATGCATTAAAGATTGTAAATGAATTAAAGAACATGAAATGAGCCTAAGAATGTTAAACAAGTTAAAGAACGAAATGAATTTTAATATGATCCAAAGTGTTATGAATTATGTAAGGTCAAGCGCAGGGACGAATCAAGCACCAGAACACTGTGAATAATAACTTTGTAGAGTTATGTTCAATGTTAAATATTTTCTGAACATTACGACATGAAATGATTAGTCTTCTGAAATGTTACGCTATGTTTTGAATGAATAAATGATTGTCCAAGATTCTGAAAGTTATTTGTGGCATCCTTAGCATCATATGATATGCGTCCCTTTATGGGTCATCAGGTCTCTTTATGGGTCATAGGATTTGTTAACGCTAATGGATGTACCACGTACGATTATATACAAAATCTGAATATGGAAATGATCATGAATATGTATATGAATCTGTTTCTGATTTGGAATCTGAATATGCATAAGACACTGTTTCTGATAAGAATCTGATTTCTAACTTTGTGATGGACATCGTTCATTAACCCTTACTCTGTTGTTATTCATTGGGCACCAGCTCACTGTTTATATATATGTATGTAGGTGATCAGGGCGTGACCAAGCTTAGAGATGCCTGGAATCAGTTTTTGAGAGCCAACCCATGTGCCTCCCGTGGAGGTTCCGGACATATCTAGTGGTTATGGCTAAGTGCTTTAGGTTCAAGTTTTGTTTTCCTGTTCAATTAGACAAGTCTTTGTGTATTTTGTAAATAAGGCTAAGTCCCTTTTTGTCTAGTTAGAATATGTATATATATGATGATGTGTCTATGTACGTAAATAAAGTTAAAAATTTTATGTCTCATATAAGTCTGCACAGCTCAATGGATGTTGTATATTTGTTATTTGCTTCCGCTAGCCCCTAATATTATGTTAATTTGTCTCAGAGGTCTTCGGTAATCCCAGGATTACTGGCCGGTTACGATGCTAAACCTATAGGGGCGGGTTTGGGTCGTGACACTTATCCTCAAATTCACTTTCATTATCACATTTGTACAATAAATAGTTAAGCATGTCTTTACAACCAGAATTATGATAAAGACCAGAAATATTCACTACAGCATTTTTTGAAATGTGCCATTGACACAAACGATGTTGTGTTTAGGCAAGACCCTTGCAATGACATTTGCCATTGCATGATCTTGATCAGTGAAAATAGTTTTTGGTGTCTTATAATCCATAGACTCAAGAAAAGCATCAAACAACCAAACAAATGATGCAATTGTCTTATCACCCAAAAATGTACAACCAAATAGTACATTTTTCCAATGATGATTTACCCCTACAAATGGAGCACAAATCATGTTATATTTGTTTGTCCGGTAGGTGGTATAAAAAATTACAACATCTCCAAAACACTCATAGTCCAATTTGGAAATTCCATCTCTCCAAAAAAAATTACTCATTCGATTTTCGTCATCAACTTGCACTGTATACGAGAACATTGGATTCTCTGTTTGCTTATGCTTAAAATGATTTATTACACTTTGACCATCACCAACTTCAATTCTTTTTAACCGCTCAACTTGAATATAGTTATGACAATCATGCTTAGTGAATCCAATACTTTGATAACTACCCGCTTCATTTAACAAATATCCATATGTTTTGGACACTCTTATACCAGTATAAACCATGGATTTAATAACACCTTTACTAGTGTCATGCATTTTACGTGCAGATCTTATCAAGTGTCTTTGACTTGATTCAATTAAGCGGTGTTTATGCTCTATGATTGACTGACTGATTTCATAAATACCATTTTCCACCTTAAAAATAATCCGAGCCTGACAACCACATCTAGTGTCTAGCCTATCATACTTCTTCTTTTGACTAGGGTCACTAAATTCTCTAAACCCTTCTCTTGAACAAACAAAGCTACGACGAATCAGTTGAGTCATCCCTCTTTTGTAAGTTTTTTCATCTCTTCGAATACTAAAGCCTTTGTGATATGCATATTCATTGTACATGTTATAAGCTTCCTTTTCACTATTTGCAATCATTTCAATTTTTAACTCAACAATGCTATCATCCTGGGCACTTAAAAAATTATCTTGAGCATTTGTATCTACAAAACAAAAATAAATAAAAAATTAAGATATGTATATCAAATTTATACATAAAATATTTAAAGCGAAAAATTGATATATATATATATCAAATTTATATATAGATTTATATGTATAAATATGTAATATTTAATATGTATACATATGTAATATTTAATATTTTAATATTTAATATGTATAAATATGTAATATTTTAATATGTATAAATATGTATAAAATATATAATATCAAATAGGGGAAGTTACCCATAAATCCTAAATGTTAATCTTGTGTTAGTCTCAGTTTTTTTCTTGTGATCCATTTAATCCTCTATATTGTGGAAAAGACACAAATGCCATTGGGTTAATCACGGGCTACTTTATGTAAGGTTTTGATTCGGTGTATGCTTAAAACTTGCCACGTTATGCACGTGGTTGGGTGACACACAACACAAAAGTACACTAATGCTTTTTATATTTTTTGCTTTGTGGGTTGATGCATTGCACGTGACACATAGACCACTCTCCACTCTCATTACCAGACCCATCATGTTAGAGTGTCACATTTGGAAAAAGTATATTAAAGAGTTTTTAATTTTTTCAAAGTGTCACATCATACCTGTCACGTTGGAGTGTCACATATCACGTTTGAGAAAAGTACACTAAGGAGTTTTTAATTTTTTTTAGAGTCACATCATACCAACTATATTGTCACGTTTGAGAAAAGTACAATAAAGAGTTTTTATTTTTTTTGAAGTATCACACCATACCCACCACGTTGTCACATTAGAGAAAAATACATTAAAGAGTTTTTATTTTTTTTAGAGTAAAAGTTTTGGAGTGTCACATCATACCCTCCACGTTGTCACATTTAGGAAAAATACAATAAGGAGTTTTTAATTTTTTTGGAGTGTAACATCATTAGAGTGTCACATCAATACCTGCCACATTGGAATATATATTTTTTAGAGTGTCACATTAATAGCTGCCACATTAGAGTATATATTTTTTAGAGTGTCACATCATACTCGTCACGTTTGAGAAAAGTATACTAAGAAGTTTTTATTTTGGATAAATTATAATTTATGCCCTGTAGTGTACCTCAAAAACACGAAACTCCCTTATAGTTTCATTTGTAACACTTAAACCCCTAGACTTTATACCATGTTGTAATTTTTTATGGATGTAGTGCACCACCTAATAAAAATTAAGAAAAAAAAAGGAGAGAGAGAGAGAGAAAGCAACCACAGAGATTTGGGTAAAAACAATGAGCCTTGATTATCCCCTGCTTCTCCATGATTAGGGCTTCTTGTAGAGAAACTTTGCACCACTTCTATACTTTTTTTTAACTTGCAACCATCCAAAGCCCTAATCATTCCCTGCTTCTCCACTGCTCTCCATCACAGCATGATCATAGACCTAGATTTCTTCATCTAAAACAAAAAATCGCAAATTTACAAAAAAAAAAAAAAGGTCTAATCTAAAAACTCATAACCAAAAAAGAAAAAAACTAATTTTTACAACTGTATCAATAGTTCCTTTTATTATAGACAACAGGTTACTAAAAAATTGATAGCAATTCAATTATAAATACATATTTGACAATTGAATCACGAGAAAAAACGAAATGGGTCAAAGGAAAAAGAGATTAATTCAAATTCCATGAGCTCTAACTCGGACATTGATATAAACAAAGATATATAGGAAATGGAATTCCAAAGGAATTTTCTAAAAAATGGGAATTTGTGAAGTGAAAATGTGAAAATGTAGATGAGATTGTTGTTGTTATGATCAATTTTTTTCTAGGGTTTCCGAGTAAAACGAATGCCTTAAAGAACCAAACATAGTCCCGCGAAGGCTGTAGAGAAAGAGAGAGCTTTGGCAGTTGTGGAGTTCTTGAATCAGATCAGAGTTGGGTAAAAGATGTGGCCGATCAATCGAAGCATATTGTTGGTGAGTTGAGGGAGACCATTGTTGTAGATCTCTGCAACACCGTTTAGGCTTATATTGTTGTTGTTGGTAAACCATTGAATCCATTGTAGACGAAGCCATTGTTGAGCCCAGAAAGAACTGGGTTTGTTGAGAGGAAGAGGAAGAGAAAGATAAAGATTGATTTGGCATGAAAGAGAGGACAGAGCTCAAGCACATGAGGGAGAGGACAAATCTCTCTGGTTGCAATCTCTCTCTCTCTCTCACTCTTGTTTTTTCTTTTCTTTTTTATTTTTATTTTTTATTAGGCGATGCACAAAACGATGTCGTTTTGTGCACTGCTGTTATGTCCATCAAAAATTATAATATGGTATAAAGTTTAGGGTTTAAGTGTTACAAATAAAACTATAAGAGAGTTCCGTATTTTTTAGGTAAACTACAGGGGGTTAAATTATAATTTACCCTTTTATTATTTTGAAGTGTCACATCATACCCGTCACGTTGTCACATTAGGGAAAAATACACTAAATTTTTATTTTATTTTTTGGAGTAAAAGTTTTGGAGTGTCACATCATACCCGTCACGTGGTCACATTTGGAAAAAGTATACTAAAGAGTTTTTAATTTTTTTTTTGAGTGTCACATCGTTGGAGTGTCACATTAATACCTATCACATTAGAGTATCACATCATACCTGTCACATTAATAAAAGGGTATAACTATCCACCAAAATACTACCAAAATCAAAAATAAGACCATACGAAAAGAAACTCTCTACTAATGGGACTTAACAGATCAATAGAAAAAAACTTAGGACTAATTAGAGTACTTGTTTGTGAAATGGGATTTATTAGTAAATATCCTATCAAGTGTTCAATTTTATATTAAAATATGTATATAAAATATTCAATTTATATCAAATATATATATATATAATATTAAAATATGTATATATTTATTTATTTATTTATTTAAAGCGGTAAATTGATTGTATATATTACATATATTCTCTCTATCTTCATATTAAAAATAGAAAGTTGATATATAATATATAATATAAAAGTACCTCTTTCTTCAACTTCTTCTTGTTTGAAACCATTGTGGGTTCCACACTTTGATTTGGTTCAGGTGCCATGAGACTTGTGATGATAATTTTAACCTAGAATTGAAAAAATAAAATAAAAAAATCAATAGATTTGCTTAGAAGAAAAAAAAGGCAAAAGTTAGGAGGTCTTAACTTTAATCCCAATAAAAAATTTACCAGGTTGAAATTGATTCACCAGTCTCACCTTTAGCAAGAAAGAGGAGATGCAACTCTTGAAGAAGATAACAATAGAGGACAAAAAATGAAGAGGAGATGCAACTCTGGAAGAAGATAACAATAGAGGACAAAAAATGAAGGCAAATTCTCTCTCTAAAGTGGATCAGCAATTCGGGCCATTTCCCTAAATAAGCCAAATTATCAATTCAACTCCCAAACTAAGCCTAGTTTTGAAAGAATTCCCAAAATAGGCTAAAACGTGGTTCACAACCACGCTTTCAACGTCTGTGTGCCTGTCCCGCGTGAAAATTGGGAAGTCTTAAAAGCGTGGTTACAAAACGCGCTTTTAATTAATAAAGCGCGGTTACAAAAGGCGCTTTTAATTAAATTTTTTTTCTTCTGAAATCGCTGTTCTGAACCACGCTTTTAACTTAAATTTTTTTTCTTCTGAAAGCGCGGTTGTGAACCACGCTTTTAACCAAAAAAAATTTCTTCTGAAATCGTGGTTATGAACCACGCTTTTAGCTTAAATTTTTTTTCTTCTGAAAACGTGGTTATGAACCACGCTTTTTGGCAAAAATTTTTTCTTCTGAAAGCGTGTTTGTGAACCACGCTTTTTACATAAATACACCAATTATTTAGTTTCAGTTTAACTGAACTCTGAAGAAGAAAATTTTTTTTTTTGGTTTTTTTTTTTTTTTCTGTTGTCATTGTTTTGGTGATAATGTATTTCAGAATAATTTTTTGGGTTAAAATTGTTTTACTAAAACCGTTCTCATGTTAATTTTTTTTTCTTTTCTTTTGTCTTTATTTTGGGTTAGAAGGTGTAATTCAGCATTTTTTTTTGGCTTTACTAAAGTAAATTTATTTTGTTTTTTCTTGTGTTTGTTTTGGGTTAGAAGGTGATAATGTAATTCATAAATTTTTTGAGCTTTAGTAAAGCCGTTTTGATGTAAATTTTTTTTTTATTTTATTTTCTCTTTGTTTTGGGTTAGAAGGTGTTATTCAGTAATTTGTTTGGGCTTTAATAAAGCCGTTTTCATTTAAATATATATATTTTTTCTTTTGTCTTTGTTTTGGGTTAGAAGGTGATAATGTAATTCAGAAATTTCTTTTCGCTTTACTAAAGCCGTTTTCATGTAAAGTTTTTTATTTTTTATTTTTTTCTCTTGTCTTTGTTTTGGGTTAGAAGGTGTTATTCAGAAATTTGTTTTGGCTTTACTAAAGCCGTTTTCATTTAAATAATTTTTTTTTCTGTTGTCTTTGTTTTGGGTTAGAAGGTGATAATGTAATTCAGAAAACCTTGAGGAAAAAACACATAAGTCTCCCACAAAAATACATAGGTAGTACAGACATAAGTCTCCGACAACAATACATTCTGGACACCATGAACTGAACACACAATACATACATAAACATAACAGTTAGACAGACAAATATTAGCCAGACAATCTGACAAACTCATTACGGAAACACTTAGTCTAACACAGACATTACATATTAATGCATGACCTAATATTGCCGAAGTGTAGACATTAACACCTAATTCGCGCTTAAATCGGTAGGTGGCTCAGAGTCTGAATAATCCGAAAGCTCAGCGTCAGAGACAAGCTCAGGATCCTCCATGATACCCTTGATAGCCGCAACATTTGGTTCTGTTCTGTTCTTCTGGGCATCCTTCTTAACTATGTATAGCTGCATATCGCGGGCTAACCTACGGCGCATTTGAGAAATCTCACGTTGTAGTCTTTCACATAGTCGATCAACATTATCAGGATCTTCCTTTTGGATCTCAACAGAACGTGCTTTTGGCACCTTCATCGATTTTCCCGACATAATCTTTCCATTTGCACTCGCTCTATAAATAGTGCGGGCCACTTCAGAAGTCTAGCGTCTGCTAAACCATATCCTGTTTGATTATCTGATGGATCCATACATGAACCTCCTTGAACTGGATAATACTTGGGCATCAAAAAATGTCGCTTCCCAAACCTATCACGATAACCACAAGCATAATCTAAAATAGGTATTCCCACTCCCTCCCATGAATCATCTTCAGCATCGCCACGTCCCCTTCCCCCTCCTCGTCGTGAACTGTCACCCCTTTGCAAGTTCCTACCACCTCTGCGATTCCCACTCCCTCCCATGAACCATGTAGCCATGCTAATTTTTTAAAACAAATGAATGATAATTTCGTAGGGCGAAATGAGTTGTAAGGTTGTGTCTTCACCTTTAGTCGTTTATATAGTTGGTTATGAACAGCTTTAGAAAGATGCCCCTGCATGACAATCCCACATATACGAACAAGGTATGAGTTGTCACTAGAATGAAAAAACAGAGAAAAGCAAATACTGTGTACCAAGTCACGTGACTTGACAATCCATCTGCATATACCGACAAAGTAAGGGCATGCTCACTGTAAGGTAAATAAGTTAATTCACTGTTGGCATGTGACTTTCTGAATTGAGAATCACTGTAATAAAAAAATCGAGCAAAAAATCGATAAAACCAAAGCCTGTGCACCAAGTCACATGACTTGACAATCCATCTGCATATACCGACAAAATAAGGGCATGCTCACTGTAAGGTAAATCAGTGAATTCACTGTTGCCATGTGACTTTATGAATTGAGAATCCCACATATATCAATAAAGATGAGTTGTCACTGTAATAAAAAAATCGAGCAAAAAATCGAGAAAACCAAAGCCTGTGCACCAAGTCACATGACTTGACAATCCATCTGCATATACCGAGAAAATAAGGGCATGCTCACTGTAAGGTAAATCAGTGAATTCACTGTTGCCATGTGACTTTATGAATTGAGAATCCCACATATATCAAATTGGTGTTGAGTTGTCACTGTAATAAAAAAATCGAGCAAAAAATCGAGAAAACCAAAGCCTATGCACCAAGTCACATGACTTGACAATCCATCTGCATATACCGAGAAAATAAGGGCATGCTCACTGTAAGGTAAATCAGTGAATTCACTGTTGCCATGTGACTTTCTGAATTGAGAATCCCACATATATTAATAAGAAATGAGTTGTCACTGTAATAAAAAAATCGAGCAAAAAATCGAGAAAACCAAAGCATGTGCACCAAGTCACATGACTTGACAATCCATCTGCATATACGGACAAAATAATGGCATGCTCACTGTAAGGTAAATCAGTGAATTCACTGTTGCCATGTGACTTTCTGAATTGAGACTGTAATAAAAAATGAAGCTTATGTAGGCAATGTTGTGTTTCACTTAGCTATGCATCATTCGTTGTTACGACCAAACGTTCGTGTATTTCATTGAAAAGTATGACTATTTGAATTATTTGTTGTCATTTGGGTACAAGTCAAGTTTCTTACATTTTTGGCCTTGCGTTGATTGCTATTCTATACTAAGAGAATCGTCAATTTCTTGAAAAAGGCGCAGAAAACAATCTGTTTGTGTATAATTAATTGTAAATAGTGATTTTGACAAGCAAATCAAGTAAAACCAATTGGGTTTTAAATTTAGTTCCCCAACTGGACCAACCACTTGGCTTTGAGCTTGTTTGTCCAGCCCCCCAAGTTTAGTTATCTGTCAACCCCCCATTCCTTACCAGAGTCATCATTTTGACTGGACTTCCAGGAATTGGAAGGCGACTCTTTCTTCTTTTCTGATGGAGATTGAAATTCTTTACGTACAGGATCCCTATTTCACGAGCCCCAGTTAAGGGAAGCTTTTCACCGAGCTACCTGTTTTGTTTTATGTGTTGTTGAAGGCGGTAGTTCGTTTGTATGAACTTTATTAGTCCCCCAACTGGACCAACCACTTGGCTTTGAGCTTGTTTGTCCAGCCCCCCAAGTTTAGTTATCTGTCAACCCCCCATTCCTTACCAGAGTCATCATTTTGACTGGACTTCCAGGAATTGGAAGGCGACTCTTTCTTCTTTCCTGATGGAGATTGACATTCTTTACGTACAGGATCCCTATTTCACGAGCCCCAGTTAAGGGAAGCTTTTCACCGAGCTACCTGTTCTGTTTTATGTGTTTTAAGTATTCACATAATTCAACATACATTAATCCATTCATTAATCCAGAACATTCATTAACTCATTGCAATTCAATAAAGAAAGTCATGAACTAATAAATGTGCAGTTATAAATGTAGTTATTTCATAAACTTCAGGTTCATAAAACAAATACTTGAAATACATCCGTACGTTAGATGAACAACAACATTGTCTTACACTCCAGTAACGAAGATATGAGACAACATACAAACATATATGAAAGATAAAGGTGTTTGATTTCTCATTCCTCATCTGACATGTAGTAGTCAGAGAGATATTTTTCATTGTTTAAGACATTATTTCGCTCAATCACTGTCAAATCTCTGTTGCTTGCTTCTGCCATTTCGGTGGCTAGCTGAAGCATGAAATGTCGACATCTCCGCATCAACATTCTGTTGTTCTCCTTCTTAATTCTGCTAACTGCTTTTTCATAGTCACTCACATTTCGTCTAGCCATGGTCAATGAACGACGATGAGGTACCGGTGCCCCAAAGTTACGTAGATCATTAAACAATCCTTCTTGCTCCGTTACCCTGAACGCCCATTCTGCTCGGATACCAGCATAATAATCCTTCGGACTCGAGTACTTTTCGCTCTTGTAGTCATAAGTAAATGGAGGTAGCAGCCACACTTTCGGATTTCTTTGCCGGCGTGAACTTCCTGCACCTGTTGAAGACATTGTTCATAAAATAAACAAACAAATAATAATAGTAATTGTAGATATATTACTATTGTTATGACTTGAACAAACATCATACTGGGGGTGTCGCTATTTATAGACATCATACTGAGGGTTAACTAGAGATGATCTAGTGACGATAATGCATGCTGGGGCACTATGGAAGAAGTGATACCCGTGATATTATTTTATGTTATTCATTTCATGCAATCCTGAGTACCCGTGACTTTGTGTACCTGTGATGTAGTCACGGACGTGGTTGTCAGATAAAATCATAATTGTAGGCCAGAGGATGACAATGCAATCCCTTCATATTCGAGCAGTGAGTTGTCAAATAAAACAACATGCAGTGAGTTGTCACATCGCCACATGAAACTATTTTTTCATGCTTACTTTTTTAATACAGTAAGTAGTCACTTGGAATTGACGATTTCAGTACAAATTGGTGTTTTCAAAAAATTATAAATGAAATTAAATGCTTAAATTTTCTTTGTTTTAAAGTAATATTCTTCATAAACAACTATGAAACAGAGTGCAAGTAAATACACAACCGTCCAACTCACTTCGACCTGCAAAACTATCGTTGTTTTTTTCACCGAAATAATAAAATGGTCACCTGATATGTAAACACGATTGGAACTTTGCAGCCTATATTTTATCTTATTTTCACTTAATGAACTTCACAGTCATCCCATTTTCTCCTCTTTGCATTTTCTGCTTCTTTTTATATTCGGTAAATTACACTTTACTCCTTCAGTCCATCACATAATTGTTTATCAACACTATTGCCATGTGGTCGTATTGATGTGACTTAGATGAATTCTGAAATGTGAGAAAAAAAGAAAGCATTTATTTGCGCTGCAGAAAGTCACATGCATCACGTAATGTGAGGAAAAAAGTCACAAACTATATAAGCATGGCAAAGTCAGAAAGTCACATGCATTACTGCATCACTGCATAAAGTGACATGCATCACTGCATCACTGCACAAAGTCACATGCATCACTGCATCGCTGCACAAAGTCAGATGCATCACTGCATCGCTGCACAAAGTCACATAGCATCTGAGGAAAAAACAAAGCATCCAAATTATTACGTCTGTTCAAGTCACTGGCGAGCATCACTGAAATGTTGGACGTATCACTGCGCCGAGCTACAATTTATTATCGTACCATACCTACTGTGCCCTTGTGAATTATGCAATTCATTAAAATTTTGAGGGGGTGTCATAACAAAATAACAATAAATTAATAAATATGTCAATACACCTAAAAAGTAAAACAAATTTGTGAAAAAATATTTCAAAAAATTTAAAAATATTTTAAAGATTTTTAAATTGTAATTTCACATTTATTTTTTAAAAAAAATTTCAGGCAGAGAAATTTGACTAATTCAGACGTTTAGTCGGTTGATCAGCTTGGTTCTTTTCATTTTTCATAAAATATTTTTCAGAAAATTCTACTTTCTTAATTTTCGTGTTTTTTTTCCAAAGTTTTTACTGATTTTTTTAAATATTTTAAGCAATTTGACTAATTCAGACGTTTTTACTTTTTTTTTTTATGTTTTTACTTTTTGTTTTGAAATAACAATAAATTATGCAATTCATAAAAGTCGAAGTGACAACTCCTATCAAGTTGATGCATAGTTGTTCAGGTCATAAAAGTTGACGTGACAACTCTGATGCATAGTTGTTTACAATAATTTCATACATACAGCTACCATGTGTATATATGGTATAAATATCGCATCATACCACAACAAAAGTTTTACAGCTATTTCGAGCGATATCATCATGAGATATACGGTGGTTGATCTATATTCAGCAATGGGTCGCTATTGGGTTGCAGATGGAGATGAATTTGAATACCCATTAAATCCAAATTTGCGTTACTCACGTGCCACCGTCAATACCATGAGAGCTGAGTGGGAATTTCGCAAAACTCGAGCAAACGTTCTCGTTGAGCTATGTCGTGAAGTTAATCTTAAATTTCCTCGCCGGTTAGCCATGCGTATGCCAACTGACACTCCACAGTTGTTGCAAAGGGCATTGCATCGTATCCACGACGAGGTTAATCGCATGACCCAACGTTTGCAAAGGTCCGGACTAATGAAGACCGCAAATGAGCGTGCCGAAGATGGGTTAATGGATGATGCACACCAGTACTTCGCCTGGAGCATGGATGTTATGTATGAATCTGATATTGAGATGTCAGATGATGATGATAATGAATGAAATTGTTTGGATGAACGACCAAACCATTTCTGTAATGCATGCAATTTGTAATGCTTATCCACGACTTATCAATGAAGGGAGATATTTCAATTGTTTTCGAATAGTTCTTGTAATTCTACCTTTACTTTCTCCGTTATTGTTATTTTGAAGAACGCTACTTGAACTATACTTTCATGATTTCATGCATTATTGATGTGGAATATAATAATGATACTTAATGAACTACAGGTTCATATAACAAATAGTTGAAATACACGTTTAAGCTAGATGAACAACAAATATATATGTCTACATTTTGTTTGGTTATCATTGCTTTGTACATGAAAAAAAGACAGTGAATGCAATCATTCAGAAAAGTGAAAGAAAAGGGAAAACAAAATTATGTGTTTGTTTAGATATTTATTTTGTTTCCTTTTTATTCATATTTCTCCCCACAACTATCCATTATGCAATGTTTACATTTTTTTCCCAGATTTTTTTTGTATACAATTTTTACTAACCTGTAGCAACACAAGTGGTCCTCCAATCTCCCTCGTTAATAAAATCCTATCAATTCTTATCCTTTTTTTTTCTGTTTTCCTTTTCATTTTTATGGAAATCATCAAAACAAGTAAGAATAAAAAATTGTAAAATTATATTTTTGGAATAAATAAGTATGACACATTTACATCATCTGTACAAGTTTGATTTACAAAAACTATAAATAAAATAAACTATACACTCCATATCACACCCGCTAATGCCCTAACCTGCCCCCAGTCCCACAACCCCGACCGTGGACCTCCCTCCTCGGTCTCCTGCGGTAGACTCTCTGAATATCTGGCTCCCCCAATCGTAAATGCGTATCCTGTGGAGCCTGTGAGTGTGACCCCCCCTCTACTGCATGTGCTGCCCCTGATCCTGTCTGTGGCCGAAGATCGGATACTGCTGTGAGCTGTGAAACTCCATCATCTGGTGCAACTGTATCACGATCTGCAGCTGGACCTCGACCTCTGCCTCTGCCCGCACCCCGACCTCGGCCGCGACGTCCGCCACGACCAAAACCTCGGCCTCTCCTGCGCGCTCTGGGGGGGCTCAATATGGGCCTCATCGTCAACGTGGGAGATGTCAGTGAGAACTGCATCATGTGTACTCATAGTCGCGGTCGAACTGTCTGGTGGTGGTAACTGGGTGGGTGGGGTAACAACGCCATGCATGTATCGGGGCGGTGTCCAATCAGGGTCAGGCACATAAGGTATGCCAGATATGTATGGGGTAGTATGTGGTGGGGTGACTGATGTTGAAGGAGCTGATGTGGCAGGCGCTGAAGTGGAAGGCGCTGACGTGGACGGCGCTGATGTGTCTGGAGCAGCTGCTGAACTGTGTACACCGTAGTGGCCGTAATGCAGACGATCTCCCCGATGGGCAACCTGGAATGCCTGGTACAATAACTCTCGGATCTCTGCAACGGCCTGCAAGGCATGCTGTCCATCACGTCTAAAATGGGCATCCTCAGCCAAGTGATACGACCTCCCAGCTCCAGCCACCTGAACAAACATTCAGACGTATTGGGCTCGTTTGGTTTGATTTTCTGAAAAAATTTTGGGAAATTTTCTCTACAAATAAGTTTTCAAAAGTAATCAAACCAAACAAATTTTCTCAACAAAATTTTCCAAACTTGTAAACCAAACAAGTTTTCCAAACAAATCTCTCTCACACACACATCAAATCAATCACTTTTTCCAAAACTCTCTCTCAAAATAATTTTCCAAAACATCTTTTGAAAAAAACCAAACCAAACATGTTTTCGTACTTTTTATCTCTAAAACACATCTCTCAAACACAAACCAAACATATCCATTATTAGGCTACAGTTGACTGAAAGTAAATCAAGTATGATTTTAATAATTATCTGACACATAATATGATACTCACCAATGCCTCAAGATAAGGCCCAACTCCCTGATATCCAGACTCAGACACGTGGCTCGGATTCCCAACTAGTAGGTGTATATGTCGCCGATGCCACAACATATAAGGGTCGGAAGAGGGGATCACCTCATCGCTGTAGTCAGCCTGTACAATACTATCTCGACGGGCATCCCACAACTGTATATATGGCATATAAAACAGATGCCAGTCAGTGCCAGCTCGGCCACGCCTATCAGTGACGTGCAACTGCCACTTAGTGTCGAACCGATCCGGCACGGACTGGACCCGACCAAACTGTCGGAGGACACGATGGGGGAGATGCCACTCAACCACGTCAAAACAAATAAGTGCACTCTCGCCATCCATATCTCTGACCAGTCGGCAGTAGTCGGGAAGCGTACCGAGGACCCCAGCGTAAGGCTGCCAGATAAACTATAATGACGACAAATAAATTAAATTTTGCTCGTGAACTCGAAACATATACAATGAAGAAGACAACTAAAATGCAATCAAAAAATTTCATACCTCGCC